>JAUKWC010011106.1:0-116749 GCA_032356245.1 Endocladia muricata | reverse complement strand
CGGAGTCCCGCAAAGGTCCGAGGCGTAAGGTTTACATTGTACCGGCACCGTTGTCGGTGGTCGGACTTGTAAATAACACCCGGTACCTACCTGGGGACGAGGACGGGGGAGACAGAGGTACTTGTAGATTGCAAGACACAAACGTGGAGTTTTACGTGGATCGAGGGGAATTGTCTCATAGCGCCCTACTTTCACCGAACAATGTTACGATCCATGCGACGCGTAAGAATCTGAACAGCGAGGAGCTGCTCACGAACTACGGGGATAAGTTCAGCTTCGAAGATCGTGGTAAGAACTTCCAAAATAGCGTGCAGATAAACAAATAAAAGAACTACATGCCAGTTGGAGGACCAGATCCGGGCGAGTGGGCTACACTATAGCGGCTGAGAAGGACTTGGGCTCAGCCGCAAGAAAGGGCATCCAGAAAAGCGGGCGATTTTGGGGCCGCTATAGTAGACAAAAGAGTTTTGAGAAGTAATGACAATTTAGACTAGAGGGGCGTCGCTAGCGACAGGGGCTGAGATCTACACATGTGAAAACACTTAAGCAGATGGATGTGCGAAATTTAATCTGAATAACATTATCCATCTGACCATGTATTTTGACATGTGCAGATCTCCGCCCCTCTCACTACTGACATCCCATCGATCTTATAAATTCCTTACTTTTCAATGTCACGAAATACACATTTACAACCTCTCTCTGACGTCGACTCGGGGTTCAGTTTTTTTCTACGCTTCGTGTGATACATGTAAGACCTGTTCAGAACAAGAAGTGTGGGCCTCCCGTTCTGCACGGGTCAACGGTAGCATGGCTACGGCAAGGGTGTAGTGAAGTGTTCGCGTCTGTATTCCCCACGTGCTTCCAAGTATAGGTGGCCGTAGAGCGTAGGAAGATTGTTGTTTAGTGTAAGAGGGTGCCGACTCGACAGTAGGCCTCAACCTTGCCCTGCGATTGGAAACACTTTGGCGCGAACCATACGGTGCCGGATATATGAATTTGTGCGCACATTGTTAACGAGTGCCGGGTTGTTTCACAAAGCAGACTCTACTACACAAAAGTAATGCGAAGGACAGAGCCACTACGTTTGAGCTCCGCGATACGGAAAAACATCTTATGTTCGGCACGGACTAAACTGACGCCGTCTAGCAGCACTCATGCCAGCTGCCACTCATAACGGGGATTACATGCTAGTCCTTCTTTTCGTTCCACTATGTTTACAATACTGGCCGAGAAATCAGCGCAAAGTTTTGCACGTCATCTTTTGCCATATAACATCGGCAAGATTATGGGTGAGCCGGTGCAGCCGAACATCACCGAGCATACTGCTCAGTTTTCTTGAGCCGCATATGGCGCATATCGGGAGTAGCGGCCTTCAGCGCAGTGTCACAAACTTCGTCGGAAGGCAACTAAGATTAAGAAGGCTCCAAGGTAAGCTTATCCACGTGAGGCGGGCTATAGGTCATCATGCGACATTGGTGTACGTAGGGTGAGATGCGGCACTGCAGTGTACTGCACAACTCGCAGTACAAGCTAGGCGTTTTACTAGACAATGAACTGCGGAAAGTAGATGGCGGCGTTCACTGGACTCGGCAGTTCAAAATATTTGTTTTTGGAAGTCGGGATCGATGCAGAAAACCGTAGTACTACACGAACTCTGAGTCTTGGAATACCACGGAAGTCAGCATTCCATAGCATTCCGGAATTCGCAGTACGTGTGGAAAGTTTTCTATGCTACTGCACCCGTTGTACGTCCGCATCCATTTCCGAAAACACAAACGCAAAGGTGAAGTGAGCTATCGGCATCCGTTCTCCCCTCCTCACGAGAATGGTAGGTGGCCGTATAATAAAGCGACAAAGTTGCTCCGTCTCGAACTATGCCAACTCGACTATAGGCCTCAACCTTGGCCTCTAAGTAGCAACACCTCCCGGCAAACCAGGCAGTACCAGATATATGAACTCGTCCGGAAATTCCTCACCAGATACTGTACGAAGCACGAAACAGGCTCTGCTACTGGAGAGTATCGCAAAGGACGAAAAGACTACGTTTGAGCCTCGCGATACCATTAGACGTCTTAATGCTAGAATGCACTAAGCTCACGCCGTCCATCAGCACCCGTCCAGTCCGCCGTGTCTTACTTGACCTACAAGGAGGTTCTCGTTTGCGGCCCTCTACAGTTCCGATACTGTACGTGCAGTCAGCGCATGATTTACACTTCGTCCGCTGCCAGAAAAGTTTAACACGAATTTGGGTGTGCCGGTGCAGCTGAACACCAATATGCAGACTTCTCGGTTCTGTATAGCAGCAGGTGGTCCATAAAGCGCGTCGCGGGCTTCAGTGTAGTGGCGTGCAGTCCGTCGGCAGGCATCAAAGATATGGAGGGTCGAAGGTAACCATATCCGCGTGAGGCAGTGTACAGGTATTCCCGTGTCATTGAGGTGTGCGAGGTCAGATGCGGAATCGGAGTATACTGCACAATTACCAGTACGAGCTGGATATTTTACCAAGGTATGAACTGCGACTAGTGAGTGCCGAAATGCACTGGACGTGGCAGTGCAATATGGTTTTTCTTTGGAAGTCGGCGGTCATACGAAAAACCACTGCAACAAACGGAATCCACGCGTTGGAAAGCCACGGACGTCAGCGTTCCATGGCATTCCAAAACGTGCAATACGGGAAGAAGGTTTCGTAGCGCACCGGGTTTTTAGGACACCTATCAACCAATGAGCTTTGCTCATGTTTGAGTAACCCGCCCGGGGCGACCACAGAATAGCGCTGACCGTGCGCAGCACGTCGGCCAGTCACAATGCGACAAAATACGTCTGTAACTCTTTTGACTAACTACTATCTACTTCGATTATTCTCATTCACTGATGAGGGACACAAATTGTGGTCAGCTCGTCTTCGATGACTCATTTATTGAGATGGCCGACGCATGCATGGTTCGCATCACCACAATTACGAGGCCAGAACCCCACTTTATCGCTGTACACTCGCCATAGTTAACGTGCCACCCGCCAAAGTATCAACTTTCTCTGTAAACTGATTGATTTGTTTCTTTGTGGACCCTCGTAATAGCTAAACAGCTCTTCCTGGTTCTTCTCTCTATTTTCATACCAGATTACTGCTCGCGAGGCGAAATACTGATAAAAGAACCTTTTGAAAGGCACTCGTACGTCCACGACGAGCCAGGAATGTCTTTGGATAACTTGCCTTCGCGACAAATTATGATTGTATACTTGGCGCGCACTGAATACTCGACTCGTCGAACCGGTCATGCCTGGATTTGCGGGGGCGCAGAATCCCAGTACACGGGAAAGGTCTTTTCTCGACGGGATAGGTTCAAAGTAGAAAAGGAGGAATCTGTCTAATCGTGAGCGTGTTCAGAGCGTTCAGAAACGGCGAGAGAGTGGGCCAGGTTTGCTGCCGCCTCAAGGGCGCTTCCATGCACTAGTGTCGATGCATCGTATTCTATTTACTGGGATGAGGACATCTAACTGAGAGTAGCACGTGTACTACGAGTATTTTGTAGCTAACCACGCAACACGACAGTAGACCGGAGTAACTTGGCAGAGGGTGATGAACCTGGCGGTCAAAGAGGGCCGAAACTTGTCGCCACAGGTCCACACATCACGGCAAGCAGTGCAATAATAAGGACTTCGTGTCTTTTCTGGCAGAGAACTTACCCTACAGTCAAGAGTAACAGTAACGAGAGAGAAACACTTGAGACATATATACGCAATATCCAAGATGTTCTATTAGCGATTGCTGAAGGCGTTTCTGTTCCAACTGATCTACATCAGTGGTGGACACAGATAGGAAGGTATCAATGTGTCGCGAACGCAGCGCATGAAACCTGCATAGTCTTGGAATAGCCCGACCAGCTGTGTTGACTATGTTGGAGAATTAAAATGTAACGATTGACCTTCGGAAACCGATGAAGATGCTCTCGTCTCGATTGCATCCCCATGAGCTGTCACACTATCCAATCACATCGATTATTTCTTAGTTTTATAATACAATCGCAATACACCATTCTGGTTCATTTGAGAATCGCTAACTCATACGTTGTCGCCGCGGAGTAGGACACTTGTCACGATCAACGTTTTAAGCTTGAAATTTGTTGCTCCTCTATTAAACGGATCATACCGGGAAACAACCTTCGACTTTTCGCCCAACATTGTTTTGAGTATGTCTCATGCTATCGAGACGGCAAGTTCCTTTTTTTACATCCTGCTCTTTTCACTAAAAAGCTTGCGATGAAAACGCTAGGCATAGACGAATACTTGTTGCTTGTACGAATGATGATCATTGTCGTGCTCACGTGTGTGCGCACATTTTGTGCCAAGCTTCGTTCCACACTTTGTCAGTACGAGACTTCATGACCAAATTCTGCTCGTGCGCCGAACTTCTGATGTAGCCAGGTTATATATGTACTCATTGCGATACCCTATAGTTAGTCGACGAGCATGAAACTCTTTTTTGCTCTCTACCCTACAGTCATATCTCTCTGTCTCCTATAGAAGTATGGTGTACATGGAGAGGTACTCCGAATGTGGTTCATGGCCTCGTATCGCTGTCATTGCTTGCTGAGTTTCACCAATTTCTATGACCCTTTTCTTGCACATGCCCTCCGAAAAAATTATGGTTTAGTAGCAGGAGTCCAACCGCACATTCATTGAAATGTATTTGCACCTTCAGGCGAACATTGACGGTAATTTTTAAATGGTGGGTATGCCGTTTGCTCTTCTGTTCGAACCCCACTGCTTGCGTTCAGGTACACAATTGCATCCATCCTTGTCACACAAATTACATACACGAACAGTGCAGTGCAATTGACAACAGTGTAATGCATTGGGATCTGCGACACACGTTATGATTTCCATATGTCGCATGAAATGTAGACCTTTCCAATCAGCATTGAACTAGTTCAAATTGATTTGTCAATATTGCGAGACCCCTTTTCATTCTATACAAAACTTTCTTGTTGCCTTGGCATCGTTAGTCAGCCATTTGCCTCTGGACAAACCAGGAATACGCCGCATTTGCGAGGGCAAATATGTTTTCTGACCAGGTGTTTACAAAATAAATTATTGTGCTTGAATAGCAGTCCACTTCAGCATTCCCGAGGAGCAATGATGAGGACAGCCTGGAATATCTGAATATATATTCGCTCTGTTTCGACAGCACTCGACGCGTGCAGACCTTTTTGTAGCTCTGTGGATGTATATTGGTCACAAAACCACGAGGTGACCTGCGTGTTGTTTGGTTGTAAAAAATCGCAATGTCCACATTTGTTTTGATGTTAAAGTGCGACAGTTGTAACCGCGGGTGAAATTCTTCCTGTTGATAGTCCAGAGCTTCTCTTCAGCGTGTTGAATTGAGCGCATATAACTGAAAGGTTAGAAAACCGAATCTGATCAATGCTTTTTACCCAAACTGGACTGCTAAGGCATACCTACCGTTTTTCTAAACTGTACTGCTACCCCCAAGTGTTCCTTTCAGTACCCTCCGAATTGGCAGTGGGGACTTGACACAAAAGACATTTCACCTGGCATCGAACCCCCCTCACTGACACAGTTCACGCTCAATACTTGCTGACGTTCGCAGTTGTCAGTCAATTCCAGAGTCGCACTGTAGACCGCAGCTGCGCGCGGTCGTGGGCCAATCATTTCTGCCGATAATAAGGCTGATTGTGTTCGAATTTCAAACTGACAGATTGTTTGCTTTTATGTTTTGATTCCGGCGACAGTAGGTTCTGTTCATCAGGTGTATGTTAATTCGTAGACACTCCCAACTTGCTTAGTGCAAGACAGTGACCGGCGGTGTTTTGTCAACTCGAGAGAAATATTGCACGTACTGTACGTATAGAAACAGAACACAGCTACGTCTCTTGTAGGCAAGGTCGCGATGGACACAATATGCTCATAAAGCAACTGGTTTCTGTTCGTCGTTTGGTGTGCTGTACTCAAGAAAATGACCCTAGGTATACAGCATCGTCAACTGGTCGATGTTTGGTATATTTTCCAATTACGAGGAGAAATGCCAATATCGGGCGCGGCTTCTCCTTACTGTGGATTTGAAGGCGTCTTTCGGTCACTCGCCACTTTCGCTCGAAAATACACGTAGATGGTCAAGTCTGCGACCAACTTGATGACCTAGTTCAATTGATGTAAATTATCAACACAGCCATTGTGTTCTTGCTCGAGCGACCCCCGCATGTTACAGGACGAAATTTTCAGACATTGGTTTTTCTGTGTATCTGTGCTTTAGAAGTATGTCTATTGCTATATTCGTTTTAACAGAACTACTCAAACCAAATCACAAGAATCTCATATATAACATAGATGTACCTAAAACTGGAAGAGAAGTCACTATTTTCTATGCCACATACTCACTCGGAGGAAAGAGTCAGTGTAGATGCAAGGAGCATGAAAGTAGACCCATGCTACGAACTCGCAAGCAACGCCGTTGCTGGAAGGCTATCGACCATATTCGGATGGAGTATTCTATGTAGAGGAGTTGCGCACCTACACGCATAGGAGACGTTGAACACTTCTTCCACTTCTCTAGTGTCTACTGCACAAGCCGTCTCATATAAGGTGGAATATAATGCACGTCTTCCTTGGGATTCTTCAACATCTCTGAGCCTTTCATATACACCGTTATTTATGTTTCTCAGAGTAGGGGCCTGCCGAAGGTGAAAAATTGATGAATATCTGCATAGCAGGCCCAGGTAACCGTTTTTGTCAGAAAAGACCTGTTCTAGACCAGACTCTTATATGACATTGAGTGAAAACTTTCCTCGACTATTTCTGAAAGGGCCCCCCGGACTATTCCTTCACCACCAGCGCCTTTGTTGCCTAACTCGTGTTTGGCAGCTCTGTAACTTGTACTTACACCGCCGTGCTCGAGAATAAATGCTGTGAATCGATCGTTTCTAGAAAAAGTAAAGCGACGTTCAGCGATGTTAGAAATCGGACGTGAAAACATTTAACAAATTAACTTTTCACTGTATGTCGAAACAACTCCACCTGATGTGAGGCAGGCGCCTAGTACAAGAGACACGAGCAGAGAACATGCAGGGGTTTCGAACGAAACACACACCTACGGAATCTGTGGGTTTTAAGGTTAGATGTTAACCCGCTTCATACGAGACGGGTGGTACAAGAGAACAATGCAGCGGTAAAATTGTTTTTATTCAGCTGTCATTATTGTGCAAAAAGGAAACTGTTTTTTGCTGGAATGTGAATTCTTGTAGAGGGGTCATTTCTGAACAAATGACTAGACTAGCGACAGGGAGGCGGGTTGGGGGTATGGTTGGAGGGTACTTGCGAATTGCTTCAAAAAACACCTGATTGTGCTGGACATATTTTTCTGCGTTATCAGCCCGCAAATAGGGTTCATTTTGCACGATAATATTAATTTATTCGCATTAATTACCCTGCACCTATCATCTGGCTCGACATCATGAAGACAAGAGACACAGGCACAGAAACTTTTACCTGTGTCAGTTTCCTCAAACCATAATCTGACTCATCGAATGGGTTCCAAAGGACGTCAGTGTAATTTTATTAGCACCGTAATAGTATAACGATGCAAATGTTTGCTGTTCGTTCTTTTCTGGAATAATTTTGGACAAGCGGCCCTTACGGAGACGACGACGACGTCCCTAAAGACTTGTGCTGCAGCTTTTGCGCAATTGTCTTATCATTACAAAGTTGACAGTACTTAAACATCGTCAAACGCTCTCTACACCAGTCAGTGAGCAAAAAGTTAATCGATCTGCACCAAAAGGCAAGCTCTGGTCGACACGTTAATATGACATGTGCGGTGTAGATCGTCGACAACTCTTTCAACAAACCCTCCTATTCCATATGATGCTTAAAGGTTTTGAAGAAGACCACCCCAGATCCGCAGCACGGCATTTTCCAAGCCTCAGCATGCAGGAGACGCACATGCTAGTTTCCAAACCCCCTCGAATCCTACACCACATACATAGGCTACTATAGTATTGTGCACGACGCTGCTCGCATTCTCCCTTTCCTTAACTTTGTCCTCTCCGTCCCCTTACCGTTCATTTCTTGGCGTCTTCCCTCACGTCGTGCTTCCCTCAGTCACTCTGCTCACCGCTAACCGTCTCTATGTACTCTATAATCCATGCTTGACCGACACCGCGCACATTAACATGATTCCAATCGAGTTGCAATTGCCCTCAGAAGTTGTCAACCTTATCAATTTTGCGCTGGCGGACATCTTCCTCGTCGCTGTGGTCATGATGTTGACTTCAAGAATCGCTGGACTCATGAACCACCGTAAAATCAGCGAGGGCGAAACAATCAATCTGTCTATCTGCCGACTCCCTCATGTCGGAGGGGGTATAGTCATGCGCCGTGGGCCCACGCGCACAGTTTTGATCCTAGTGCGCGCCTCGATGATCGTCGCCGTTTGCGTCAGTAACTTCGGGCTCCAAGGCCGTACCGCTCCCAGACTAGAGCGCAAAATGATTTATGTGCAAAAGCCGGGCCCTGTCAACAACTTAACCCAGTTAGAGCTATTCAATGCAACAGAATTACGCTTGCGGTGCGCTACAACGGACGGTCACGAACTTAAGTTCGGTGCCATATACGACGGAAAGTGTTTCGTTGAAACACCCGACTTCAAACCTAAGTTTGTGTTTGTGCAGACACTATCTCTCACATACAAGAAGCTTAAGCACAAAGTTGGAAAGTGCAGCTCACGTAGACCATCCCCGAAATTTCCGGTTACTATCTTTGAGTGTCAGGATTCAAATTTCTCTTGTCATAAACCGCCAGACCTACCGGGAGCACCGCCACTGCCAGTACAGTACGAGACATGCGACGGGGTGGTTTACAAGAATAATTCGGCTTACTTTTGTCCAGCCCTAGGATTTGATCCGAGTACTCCAGAGAAGGAACAAGAAACGGATTGTCGAAAGATGGGGGTAGTACGACATGACGTTGAGCGATGGGTAGACATCTACAAGATATTGACGCTCGACTTTATGGACGCTATATTTGGTGCCGCGTACGCAATAAAGACTCAAGAAGTGGTCGCTGTACCAGCTGGAGAGAGGGCTGTGACAATCGTTACTTCGTCATGGTTGATTCCATCCCTTATGCAACTTCTCGTAGTTGTCGCCCTCTCTGCGTGGTATTTCTTACTATCGTGTTCAGGAGCACAACCAGTCGCAAATGATGAGCTTGCATTGACCCAAATGTTGAAGAGGAACAAGAAGCCGACGGTTGGACTACCTGTCAGGGGAAAGGAAGTTTCTTGGGTCTGACGAAGATATGAGGTTTGGGTTTCGAACGAGTACCCTGGGATATATATCAAATAATTTTGCGATGAGTTGAAACCTTTCATATGGATTATCTCTGTCCGTGTCCATCAGCCTCAGGCTGTTCTCAGCGAGCTTTCGGAAGTGTGTCCTGATCACTTACATTGAGGAATGTGTAATCGCAGAACAAAGCAAAAGCCAATGATTGGAGCAGTGGACATTCGCAAAAGACACGCATTTGACTAACGGGCGCGCAACTGGTTTACAACGGTATTTTGCTGATATGTAGGTTGATCCGAAATGACGAAGGAAAGTTTAGGAGCACATGCCTTTACAATGGTGGATTAGGCATAAAACTATTCTGCAAATAAAATAGCAGAATTCTGCAGTACGTGTTTCAACTATAAACATTTGCAGAATTCTGCAATTCGGATGTGACGATTATTGCAGAAATATGAGCTGATACAGAAAACCCGACTGTAATGCTTCAGGGTAGCTAAAGGCCGGTTCCCTAGTGTCTATTGGACATCTGGCCTCATATGAGGTCAAATTGCCTCATACGAGGCCAAATTTCGTGGAGATATTAAAGTATCAAGGAGACGTTCACTTCCGCTGTTCTTTATATCTACTTGAAGGTCTTTGAGTTCTCTATTCTGACAGAGTGAGCTGTAGAACAACTCAGCGAATCTTTTGCGCAGTCAGAGTTTTAGTGGAACGGAGTAGGCTACCCTTTGTTTTGATATCATAGACGCGGGTGAGATAAACCACACGTACAGTAACTAGCATATTCACCATACGTATCATATTTTTATATACTTTTTCGGTGGTCATTTGGCCTCATATGAGGCCAGAGCTGACCTCATATGAGGCAGAACTCAATGTCCAATAGACATTAGAAAACTCGTCACCCTCACATCTACTAAACCAGTCCTTTTCACCTCAAATCTCAACTGAAGTATTCATGGTCATCCCTAGCTCCACAGCTGCGTCTCCGGCTGAGACAGGCCGAAGGAACAAAACCAAAGCAGAACGCCAATCGCAATTTGCAACCACCGAGGACCCCTATATAGAGCAAGAAGAGGCCGGTACTAGTAAGCAATTTTAGGCGCTCGGTCGGTCACGACTGAGAACATAGCCCAGGTCTGAAGTCAATTTATGGAGTAGTCGCTTTTCGCGTTTACACCCTCTTCCTACTACTCTTCACGATATCTCTCTCCCGGAGAATACTAACTAGGAAGTGATGCTCTGGTGTTACCCACGATGGAACAAATCACTGGGCTAGTGAAGGTCGAAAGGTCCAGTTGAACGATAGCTGATACTGCTGATTCATGATTTTCTTCGATGAATAGAAGTTCCAATAACAACTACCAGGACCTCATTATACAGAAAATGCACTAAACGACAAAAATACCTGAAGCACCCCGTGAGTAGCGATTTGTGTGCAATATCGGCTCATCATGACAGGAATACCCGATTTCTAATTTCTAACAATCGGCAGCACACCATTCATAGCTTCTCGATGTTTCTCGATTTTTCGGGAAACATCTACAGCCGTGCAAAAGTGTGCTACTTAACTTTCATTCGCTACTTCGAAGCAAATCATACATCATCAAGATACCGAATATGAACTATTTGCACGGGTGTAAGTAATATGCGCGTTCTCCGCGATTGTGCATTGCTGCACTATCTTTATCTCTCCTTCTTGATGCCGTCGTCAACCCTAGTGAGAACGAGGCAGTATGTTCTACTCAATGATATATTCGTGAAAAGCTTTACTAATCATTCCACTCTTATCGACGAAATATCTCCTTTACTACCATTAAGCATCATGGCCTGGTGTACATCTCATTTAGGCTAGCCACGGGATTCGAGTCACCCGCTCACGGTGGTTGAGGATGGTTTCCTGTTTACATTCCTCTCCTGCAACAGCCGGAATTGGATAAGGTCTCAGCAGAGGTGGCTGCAAGATCTCGCCAGGCTTCTCACGAGATAGAGTTGTATTTGAGACATGCACGACCGGATGAATGCGAAAGTGCCTTGGTAGTTCCAGGTCAACAGCATTCTTCCCAACCAATTTACTTATCGTGAATGGGCCACACCTGTTTGTTTTGAGTTTATCTAATGCTTCAGACCTCGAATATGCGTCCGTGAACAATAACTTTTTAACACGCAGCTTGTCACCGATATTGTACGAAGGAGGCCTATATGACCGAGAAGACTGTGCACTCTGGCGAGCCTTTGCCACTGTCTGGGGAAACTGTTCGTCTTCTAGTGATATCGTGAATCTCTCCTTGACCCATTGACAGTCACCATAGAGCTTTTGGTTCTCGTCAAACGGTCCGATGGAGTCTTCGGAGTCCATTGCAGATCAATTTCAAAGGGAGACATCCATAAGTCGTCGGTAACTGCAAAGTTGCAGGCAAGCTTAGCTGACGGCAAACGCTCGTCGCAGGCACCCTGATGGTACAGGCGGTAGCGACGAGTGTAGTTTTCTACCATATGGTTCATTACTCCAGACGCTCCATTCATTAGGGGATGACGACTTGAAGACACCTTGACCTTTACCCCGCAGATACTCGTCAGCCTATCGCAGAAATCGGAGGTGAAATTAGCATCTCGCTCGGACACAATACTGTTCAATGTAGTGTGAAGGTTGAACAAATTTTGAAGATAAAGAGCTGGCGCAATCTACACCAGTATCATTGACACGAGAAGATATGAAACGGACCTCTCGCGTGAAGCGGTCAACCCAAGTTGCAGTATTGTCATAGTCACTGTTTCTTTTTGGCGATTTCACTTAGAAAGCAGTGCCTAGCGATCCCCACCTCGTCGGTGGTGTCTCAAGAGAGGTAGGCTCTGTTAACTTCTGGCCTCTATAATCCTTCTTCTGCTGACAAGTCATGCAGACTTGGATGGACTGTTTGACGTTTCTATTCCCGTATTTCCAGTGAAAGGTTCCGAGTCTTTCAACCGTCTCGGAGAATCCGAAGTGGTCAGCGATTTTTGGGTTGTGTGCCATTTGTATTATGGAAGCAACCGATCGCCTTGGGATATGCAGCTTCGTGCGATACAGTAGACGCCTACCATTAAATGCAAACGATGGCACCAATATTCCAATTTGCTTTCTCTTCACCTCATTCTCGGGCCACTCACTACGTCTGCGGTTCCGGAAATGGATGCGGATGGCCACTGAGTGCAGTACGAGGTCTAGTAATACCCGTGGTTTACTACACATTTTCCAGTTCCAGATCTAGTACTACGACACCTAGACTTCCACCAAGTCGACGTCCGGGTACAGTATTACTAGAATCGGACTTCCACGAAGTGGACGTCCAGGTCTAGCAATACCAGACTTCGAACTGCACTTTTCGAAACTCCTGGTGTAGTAGTACCAGATGATGTACTACGGCCTGCGGACGTCCAGGATGTAATTATACAGCGAAGCGTACTGCGACGTGTGGAAGTACATCCCTACTTTTACTGCACTACAACTCCACTTTTCGTAGCTGCGAATGCAGTATTGTTGCATTCCGAACTGCGAAAAGTACGGTACACATCGCATTTAGTAAAACTAAACCGAAATTTTACTGCGCGCGGTGAACTTCTGGTCTCGTTATGCTACACTTCCGTACTGATACATGAGTAGCCCTTCTAGAGTATATCATCGGACTTACGTTTTCGCCATCATGACCCATCATCACTTTTACTCCCTGGCCATCTCCACCTCCAATGATCGACATTCTCTGCATTGCATCGCACACCACACGTATCGCTACTCTTCAGCGACGCCTCCCATCCAGCCTACCATCCATTCCAGTTTGCACACCACACCGCACCATCACCGGAACTTCCTCACCGGCACTCCCTCACCCTCTCCACCATACACGGCCCGCCCTCCTCACATCGCACCACACACTACAAACCTCGCAACTCTTCAGCAACGCCATCCATCCCGCATGCGTTTCCTTCCAGTTTGTACACCACAATCCACTACCACCCGCACTCCTTCACCATTTCCACCTCCGGTAGAAGGCACTCCCCGCATCATATCGCACACTTCACGTCTCGACACTCTCCAACGATGCCTTCCATCCCGCCCAATCCATTCGCGCCCGTGCGGATAACCTTTGCAATACGCGCTGCATACCTGTGCAAACCATCGCATCAGAAGGAAAACCCGTCGCTCAGTATTTTCTGTTGACGGCAGGGTACTTTTGCAGATTTGACGAGGTGACGTTCCGCGTCGCTAGGGCTAGAATAGAGCTTTCGGCAGGATTTTGAGTTCCACAGTTTCGCCGCCGTGACTTGAAGATACCCCACATGAAATTACTCCAGACCGTACAAAATTTCGAAAATCTTTCACTTAGGGAAAATGCGGTCTCAATGCTTTTCGATTCCCACCTCTCGTTGTAGTACTCTAAAGCAAATGTATGATGCTCTCCTGTCGACACAGCCAATAGCGTGCGTGTGTGTAGAATGGCCGGCCCCGTCATCCATTCTGACCACTCTCCCGTGCACGAGACCTCTATTCGGTTCCGTAAACGCGGGAGTGCTCGCGAGTAGACCTACCGTCTGGTGTTAAATGAAGAAAAGAAGACAGCTCCACCGGGGGAAAACGTCCTACTTCGCCGCTCTTCTATTGCGTCCGTCAGCCCTTCTCATTGCACGTATGTCTGTCAGCCCTCAACATGAGTTGCAAATTTTGGCGCTGCGTCTACTTGTCTTCCGACGCGTACTACCCTTTCCGAGACGAGCAAGAGTGTCACTTCCAAACGCACCGACAGGCCGAGCTCGTCCATACTTCTCCGCAAGCTTCACCGGCCCAAGGACCCCCCATCCGCTAAGATAAAAACGTTCTTTCTGATGAGGCCCGGGTGACTCTGCTTCCCTTGCTCTCACTCCTGTATCTCCCTGATCCAGAATCGACCACAAGTAGGACCGAACTCCTCATATAATCTACCGTAGTTTCTCTTGCCGAAGGAGAGAGGACTGCCGGCCCGCCCACGGTTGATGACATTATCTCTATCCTGAGGGATCCCAAATTCTCTATCTCGCGCTTTGGAGACGGCATTCGCTCCTCACGAGAGTGTCGCTCCCTCACAGACGCTGTTTCGGACAAGGAGCTACATCATTAGGGCTTCTCCGCAACACCTCTGGTGGACCACAGCGGTACGTCCTTTGGAACTGCGTACTTAGGGGACCCTGTCGAGATCCTGGGAAAGCGAGTAGCGCAAGTTAACACAGAGTCTTGCTATTCTTACCATTGTGATGTCCCCCCACAGAGCAACACGCATCTCTTCGCGCATTCCCTGCAGACTGACGTCCACCGGCGGGTTTGACAAGACCTCAAGGAAGAAGTCATCGATAGCGAGCTCGAGAAGGTCATCTGGTACACCGGGACGTCGGGGGCCCACTCGAATGTAGGTAGCATACGGATCTACACGGATAAATCCTACTTTTGTTTACGAGCAGCGCCCTCGTTGCCTTTCCCGTGCATCTCACTCTCTTCATATTCATTGCTGATTTCGGCCGACGCTGCATAATTTCCCGGCACACTGCTATCGGCTATCTTCCGATCCAGGTATTCTCGACCGTGGACGACAGACACTTTGACGTCCTTCCACCTTCTCCGACTACTTGCGCGCCAGGTACCAAAACCTCCATACGACACTCCCCCCTGCCCTCTCTGCTATTGGCTCTATATGAAAAAGCCCTTGTAGGTTTCACAGCCTCATATACCTGCCATCGTCTCTGGAAATCCCACGCAGTCCTCACCATCTACTGTTCCGACATACCCCAGGAGAAGGACATCGTCGGCACTCTATCCGGCACAAAAAACACCCGAGGTTGCCACCGTTGCAAAGTACCTTCGGATCTCCTCACTTCATCTTCCTCATTCCTGACGGGTACTACGAAGTCCAGAATCTACCTTCGCAGAAAAGTGGCCGGCCTAAACGCCGACGCCGCTGCTCATGCATTGCTGAGCAGGCCGGCTCAGGCACGAGCTGTCACCGCACATGCGCAACGAGCCCTCACCACCTCCTTCCTGCGAAGGTTTCCATCCTTTCTGGAAATATGCTGCCCCCTTCCCTTCAGTTCTCGTCTCGACATGGGCTTCATTTTCGATTTCGAACCGCTCCAAAACTTCCATCTCTGCATCTCCAAGCAAACCGAGACCTGCATGTTTCGTAGGCTCGACTCCCGCGTCCTATTCACAGGGCAAGCTTCCGCCGAGAACAGTCGGAAGCAGTTCAAAACCATCTGCACTGCTCTCTTTCGCGGAGTCAACACAGTTCTGGCTGTCATTCAGAGGAACTTCTACGTTGCCGGGCCAAACTTCAACTTCTCTGCCTCCGAAAAAGGCAGTCGCCTGAATGGACTTTACGCAAATGAAGGTGTCTGCGGCATGCTGGATGCCGAACACTACAAGTACGTTGATACGGTCTTTCCAATTATCGGAGGAATCATAGACCGTTGCTATGATGAAGCTGACTTCGTGCCCCTCGCATCTAATTGCGCCCAGTACTCAGACATTATAATGCTCATCTCGAGACAGGGACTAGAGAAGCACTAGAGCTTCCTCGAGGTTGACAACCTAGATGACCGTGTCAAAAATTTAAAGCCTTCATGCTCCACGTCCTTGGGGACTACCACCCGACCAGACTCACGACCCTCAAGATTCATCTCCTCACCCACCATGCAGATGACATCTGGAACTTTGGAGGCCTACAACATCTAAATGACGGTATTTACGAATACGGTCACGTTGCGTTCATTCAAGATTACCACCGCACCTCGAAGCGAAGGGCACTAGCCATGGACGAATCCGTCCGCCAAATCCAGCACTCCAAGAACCATGCTGCCGCTCGAACTCAAATCATCTCCGTCTCACAATCGCAACGCCTCAAAACAACACAAAGGAATCTAAATGAGAGGCACGGGACGCGTCTTGTCAGGGAAGGCTTCAGAATGTACCTCCACGAGCTCGCTCACTTCAGAATCCCCGTCATGCCGCTTCTCGAAACGAAGAAGGCCACCTCACCGCCGCGATTATCCAATCACTACGCGGGGAAGCTCCTGACATCTGTATCGATTTTCTTGTCCAGCTTGCTGATCAGAAGCACCACGGTGGTGCTGGACCTTCTCTGCACCGAGCTTCTCCCGCAACAATCGGTCCACACACGGGAGACTCTCCAAATTACTATCGTTAAAAGTAGTTACGTTCTTGGCTGCTTCTGTCCTTCCGTCGACGACTGTTATCCCGACGTGAATGCCATTCGACTCGACTCAATGCAGGAACCTGTCAGCCATCGCGTTCATGCAAATAGCAGCTTCGGCCCGACCAAACGGCAGCGATTCAGCTTCGTGCTCCTGGCCGCTGACGACGTAGAACACACAGACACTGTATGGGTGGCCCAGGTTCCGTCTGTCTTCCGTATGCATAGCCGTGAATCACTGCAACCTATCGAGTTTGCCTTCGTTCGGTACATGGATTGTATTCCACCAATCGACGCTGTTGGTGACACTCTGTGATGCGTTTACTTGCGGTGGTCTACAGACGAGAATGTAAATCGCACAGAAAATACCGTCCCGCTCCCAGAAATGCAGCGACGAGGGCGTCGAGCCCCTGCTTCTCCCGGTTTTGCCCTGTTCAAGGCCTCTGCTGTCATTGGGACAGCTCACGTGGTCCGGTCAAATTTCCACATCCCCCCTTTCACTCCTCAGCTACACTCGCTCTACCATTCCTTCTACATAAACAGGTTCTATGGAGACCCTGGCGTATGGCTAGACCCACCTGAGCCCTCCCCACCAATGGACACGCCATTCTCTCTGCACTAGCATTCGACAAACGAAAAGACTAGAATCTGTGTACTGAGCTACCAACATGCAAGCACGGTTTTCGTCCTTCTCTCTCTTCTGTGCGTCGACAGTTCCTCGTCCTTTGCTCCAACAATTGCGCGCAGGGAATAGTCCAGAGTTCTTGCCAGAATCCGTGACAATCCGGACGCGCCCTTGGAACGTTCATAGGGTCCCTTGCCTGAGTCTGCACGTGCAAAGTACCAACGACAACACCGCCAAGCATACTGGAGTTGTTGTCCGAAAAATACATCTTTCGTACCGCCACATAACAATTGTTCTCTGAACCCACCTTCACTAACTTTGGGGCTACTCCGGGGCCCCGGCTAAGTAATCCTCGCCATCCCCCTCACCAGATCGTTCCATCCCCTCATTCACCGCCTCACACAACGCCCCCTGAACCGTAGAAACATACCGAAATATCTCTTGTGGAACAATGCGGCATGAAACGCTGCAAACGCTGCGTTTTATCCGCGCGGTTGCCAAGTGCAGGTACTTGGAGAACGCCATGCTGTAAGTGCGTTGGGGATGGCCGCCACGGCCATCAGCATGCTGCAGGAAGGATATAACCGTTGTCAGCCAGGTGTCCAGACGTGCGAGTTGCATGATTGACCCGCACACGGACGTTCCATCCTACTGGGAATGGTACCCTCAGCACTGGTAAAGGACTTGTCTGCCCAAAGAAATTCCAAACAGTACGTCACCTTCCTCAAGATCACACACCTTTTTTGGTACAGAGTAATCACCGTATGCTAGACCCTCAACCTTGCTGAGTCGCCGCCATGAGGAGTCTGAAGTCACTTGCCTCCATTCTGAACTCATCAGACTGACTCGCAGTTAAAGTGCCTCAGATGAACGCTCCGCCTGCTCGCCGTCCGACACAAACATGGTCTTCCGCGACATCGAGAATAAATACCAAACGCATTGAAACAGCTTGTCACTAGCGATACTTTTACGCGCGCTCATCACGTCAGAGATTGTCTGCCTCATCCCACCACGTAGGCCGCAATCTCTTCAAACACCCTCCTCGCACTCGCGGCGGGATTCGGCGTCCAAAAACAAAGATGACTAGTTCTCGGTGCCAAGCTCTGCACATACCATTCCAACCGGGGCCGCCAACTGATCGTAGTAGGAACGCGTCTAGTACTCCTTACTATTGGCGAGAATCACCCATGGAATTGGCACGATACCCCCGAGGCCGTCTGCGGAAAGCTTCCCAGCCGCATATGGCTCACCGCGATCCGCCCGGTTCCGGACCAGAACAGGACTTGTTGGGTCCAGCTCGCCAGTCTTGCGGTGGCACCATTGCAGAATTTGCTTCTCGGTGGTATTGGCAACACCAATGTGCTTTGCCCCAACTTTTGTCAAACACCTACGACTCTGACCACGTCCGGTTCCGGTACGCGACATGGCCTGCCGGGTGCCACCAGGAATACTTCCAGCCACGCCTATGCTCTCGTTATTCTGCTTGAAATCCTTGAAATCGGTTTGTTGTCTCGGGAACTCGGAAATCTTCGCCTTAGGCGTCACCGGCACCTCAAGAGGCTCATGATCGGGCTGCCGTAGCTTCTCCTTCTAGTCGTTGAGCCTTGTCTCGAGACCAGCAATCTCTTGCTCCTGCACCCGAACCTCGTTCGTCGGCTCGGCAAGCATTGCTTGTAGCTCGGACGAACTGTACGGATGGAATCCAACAATTGGGGCACGGAGAGATGGTAAGAAGAGCTTAAGAAGGTAGTCCCATAAGGATTCTTCGACCTGAGCAGAAGAACATGAAACGTATGCGCGAGCTGGTATTGCAGTATTCGGCTCCGGGGGGCCTTGTGGTGGACCTGTTCAGTGGTACTTGCGTGACTGCAAATGCTTGCCTAGGGCTTCCAAGATATCGCCGTTTTGTGGCGTGCCAACAGGGATGGCGACTGCGTCAGCCAAGCTTTAACGAGCTCGGTCTAGGCGTTTTTCGAAAGCGTTGAAAGCACCGCGTACGACATTGGTGGCTCTCCGCGGGGTCTTGAGCTTTCTACAAGGTACTTCGCCGGCGTGAGACGGAGTGTCTTTGCCAGGAGGCTGAGCGACCCTGCGGGTGCTCTTGCTGGGTGTCTCCGGTATCAATATCTACCGGAGTACAGAGCCCGGTTTATTGCAAACTACGCCGAAGATCCCATGGTTTCCTTGCGCTATTCACGGCCGTCGGTGGACAACCGGCCGGCGATGTACCACACCCTGCTAGACACGCAAGACCTGCTAACATCACGGGCTGTGAGAGCAATCGAGAGGTGTGTGATGGTGCGTCTGTAGACGGTGAAGTACGAAGATGTGGGACTGGAGGTATTTGCGGACCGGGTCTTCGCGAAAGGAGAGGAAATCCTCCCCTTCGATGCGACGCTCCTGTACGCAGAATTACCGGAGCGCCAGCACGAGAAGACGGAGATCTAGGGATGTGGAATTCTGGAGGTAGGCAAAAAACTTTTCGACCGGGTAGCCCTTCCCGTGGAAAGGCCGGCGTAGTCCCGTGAATGTCAAAGGTACAGGGTGTATATTGTACGGGCACCATTCTGTGTGGCTGCGTTTATGAACAACGCTCGGTATTTGCCTGGGGATGGGGTGGAACGAAACAGAGGTACTTCTCGAGCGCGAGATACAAACGTGAAGTTTTTCGAGGATCGGGGGTTATTCTCGCAGAGAGCCCTACGTTAACTGGAGACCAGAACGATCAGTGCGACGGGTAAGAATCTGAAGGGTGAGGAGCTGTTCACAACTACGGGAATAAGTTCAGCCTCTGAGTACGTAGTAGGAGCTGCCGAAATAGGGTGCATATGAGCGAACTTAAACACTCCATGCCAGTTTGAGAGCCAGTTCTGGCGAGCCGGCCACACTATAGCGGGTCAGAAAGACTTGGGCTCAGCCGCAAAAAAGGTGGCTTGGCTAAGTGAACGATTTTGGGGCCGCTACAAGAGGAAAAGGAGGTTTCAAAAGTAGGGAATGTATAGACTAGGTAGGTGCCATGAGTGACAGCGGTTCAGATGTACACATGTGCAAACACATGAGCAGAAGGATGTGCGATATTCAATCTTCAATACAACATCCATTTGCCCACGTATTTTCACATGGGAGGATGTCAACCCCTATCACTCGTGACACCCCACCGATCTTAAACGTTACTTACTTTTCAACATCACCAAATATACATGTGAAACTTCTTCCCTGGGGTCTACTCGAGGGTCCGTGTGTTTCTACGGTACGGGGCCTACGTGTAAGACCTGTTCAATAGCCGAATAGGGGCGTCTCACTTTGTAACAGAGGCTAACATTGCCACATGTGAAAACACATGAGCAGGAGGATGTAAGAAATTCACTGTAAAAGAAACATCCTTCTGCGCGTGTATTTTGTCGTAGGGAGATCTCAGCTCCTGTCACTACTGAGACCCCATCGATCTTGAATATTACTTACCTTTCAACGCCACGCAGTACACGTTCACAACCTCTCTCTGACGTCGACTCGAGGTTCAGTTTGTTTCTGCGCTTCATGTCATACGTGGAAGACCTGTTCAGCACGAGAATTGTGTGCCTTCCGGTCTGTACGGGTCAATTGTAGCACTGCTACGGCAAGGAAGGAGTGAAGTGTTGGCGTCTGTACTCCCCACGTCCCTCTAACGCTAGGTGGTCGTACAGCGTAGGGAGAAAGTTATTCCGTATGAAAGGATGCCGACTTGATTGTAGGCCGCAGCCTTACGCTGCAAATGGCAACATTCCGTCGCAAACCACGCGGTGCTAGATGTCTGGTCTTGTGGGCACGTCGTTGGCCACTAACGGGTAAATGCATAAAGCAAACTCTACTATACGAACGCAATGGGCAGGACAGAACCACTACGTTTGAGCCCCGCGATACGGTTAAACGCCTTATGTTCGGCACGCACTGAACTGACGCCGCCCAGATGCACTCGTGCAATCTGCCACGTCTTCCTCGGATTACACGGTAGTTCTTATTTCATTTGCACTATGTTTACAGTATTGTCCGAGAAATGAGAGCAGAGTTTTACACATCATATCTTGCCGTAGAACGTCGGTAAGATTCTGGGTGAGCCAGTGCATTCGAACGTCATCGAGCATAGTGCTCAATTTTTTGAAGCCGCAGATGGCGCGTATTGCGGGTAGCGGTCTTCAGTACAGTGGCTCCAATTCTGTCGGAAGGGACCTACGAGGACGAAGGCTCTGAGGTAAGCTTATCCACGTGAGGCAGATTATGGGTCATCATGTGACATTAAGGTATGTAAGGTGCGATGTGGAATTGCAGTCTACAGCATGACTTGCAGTACGAGCTGGATTTTTTACTAGGAAATGAGCTTCTGGTAGTGGGTGCGGGCGTTCCCTAGACGTAGCAGTTCAAAGTATTTACTTTTTGGGAATCGGCGACCATGCGAAACAGTGCCATACTACACGAACTCCAGGTTCTGGAATGCACGGAAGTCAGCATTCCATGGCATTTCACAATTTGTCGTGCGGGCGGAAGGTTCACTAGACTACTGCAGCCAGTGGACATCCGCATCTATTTCCGGAAACACGGACGTATTCAGGCCCCGCCAGATTGGATCAAAGAGCTGGTCACCTTAATACTGACCGACGCCTGAATTCATAACGAGATGTGATATTTCTAAGTTGTCAGAAAGTAGAGTAGAGGCATTTCATACGGAAGTCGTTAGCGGAGCTCTGAAGAAGGCATCACCGAGTACTTGAACCTCCGCAGCTTTCAATGTAATTGAAAAGATTCCGAAATCGCCTACAGTTCCAGTCCAACGCGCTTCCTTCCTGCTCAGCTTCGCTTTTGTGAAAAACTGCTTAACAGCCTGGTTGTCGGTGAAAATCTCAAAATTTGGGCCGTCGAGGTAGCATCTGGATCTTGGCAAGACGTAGGTGAGACATAATAGTGCTCTGCCGTTAGGGGTATAGTCTGTCTCCGCGGGAACAACTTTTCGGAAAAGAGGATAATCACGCGGTCATTCGCAGCTTCATTCGTTTGAGTCAGTTTTCATCCAACTGCTAGCCGAGAGGTATCGATATGCCCACGATACGGCTTGTTCCAGCCCGGCGCGATTTGTATCAGTGCAGTTGTGATTAACCTTTCCACTGATTCAAAAGCCTCGTATAGCTTTTCACTCTTTCACTAGATACTCTGGTCCTTCTCGGTCAAGTTTGGGAGAGGAGCTACTACTCCCAAGAAGTCCTTGAAAATTCGTCAAAAGAATTGTATCAAACCCAGGAAACTTCTGAGGCCAGTCAGTGTTTGTGGTCGAGGCCATGTTGTCAGCACGTTGACCTTCTCAGGGTTGATACGAATTCCTTCTTTGGCAACGATAGGGCTAAGAAAGTTCGTCTCTGACTTCATTAACTCACACGTCTTTGGCGACACGACGGGGTTGTAATCCCGGAGTCGGGACATCACCGTCTCAGCGTGGTTCAGATATGAATGCTCATCTTCACTAAGGGTGAGCAAATCATCCATGTAAACTACCAGGAACTCATCGAGACACTTATGGAAGGTACGGTACATAAGTGATTGGTACGTACCAGGTGTGTTGCACAGTCCTATAGGCATTACTGAGTATTCGAACTGACCGTGCGTCGTGTGAAATGCTGTCTTCTCGATACCTGATGGTTTATCTCGGATCTGCTGAAAGCCAGTCTTCAAGTGCTGTTCTGAAAAGACCACCGCATTCCCCACTCGATCGAACATCTCATGACATCTTGGCAGAGGCGCGTTGTTTCTCTTCGTGACTCGATTTAGTGCTTTGTAATCAAAAACACCTCGGAACAGGTTTTCCTTGTACCCGACGAAGAATAAGGAAGCACCGTACGGAGATTCACTCTCTCTAACCTTCCCTTTATTCGGCATCTCCTCCACGTAAACGTTCCCAGCTTTGAACTGAGCCGGTGCAATCTGGAACAGTGGTAGGCGTGGTGGTTCCGCACTCTCGTCGTCTTCGATCTTGAAATATAATTTTCTTTATTGTTTTGCCTCTACTAGCTTCAATACCTCAAGGAACCCTTTAGCTCTCTGCGTATCAGTACGCGTCTGAACTTCGTGACATCGATATTTGTGACTTGAGCCTCTTCCCCACGCAATGAGATGCTCTCCAGAGGTGAAACCTTGGCTCTTACCTTCATAACTCGGCCGAAATAGTATGTGTCAGTGCTAGAGGCAACGTTCCTAAGCATTGCCAACACAACATCTTGTCGGCGACTCGCGATGATCCAATTCGATGAACATGAATGAGACCCGATACAAAGTAGTCCGTTGGGAATTATTTGGGACGCTTGTTCCTCGGTTTTTTTGCTGGAAGGATTGACGACAACCTTCTTACTCG
This sequence comes from Endocladia muricata, assembly GCA_032356245.1. Lineage (NCBI taxonomy): Eukaryota > Rhodophyta > Florideophyceae > Gigartinales > Endocladiaceae > Endocladia > Endocladia muricata. The sequence continues at coordinate 93,232 of JAUKWC010011106.1, read as the reverse complement.
CAGTGGTAAATAATCCTTGATGTATCCTAACGAGCTCATGACGCACTACGACCATATTACAGCCTTCGTCGTTAAGAAGTCTTGCTTCAGCTCAATTGAGCTCTCCTTTCAAAACCGGTATGTCCTGAACAGGAATATCATTTTTGATGGTGTATTGAGCATGACCTCGTATCATAGAATTAGTCTCCGTAACATTCGAAAGTTCATCATTCCAATATGACTGTTCTTCTATTTGAGTTGTTATGTTGTCTTGAGACGATAATGTTGGGCTATCTAACGCTTGCTTCACTTGCAACCTTCGCTCATTTATCTTTTGTCGGAGTCGCTTCACCTCATTCGCAACCGCCTCATTGACATTTTTCTCAGGTCCAATATGAGTGCGCTTGGTCATATTTGTCCGGCCTGCTAGTTTTCCGAACTAGTATCGGAGTCCACTCCTCGAGCATCGAAGATATAGACACTGCATTCTGTTCTTCCACCTCAACTTGCCCTGCGCTTGTGCTTGAAAGGGCGATATACAACTCTATGACACATGATGGAGTCATCGTTCTTCAAATTGGTGGCTCTCTGCTTACTAATCGGCAGGCCGCCGTTACTGTTGCCATTTTCTGTAGCTTGCCGATAACTGGAGCTAGACCAACTGTGATCATATCCCCTCAATGAGTACTCGCCGGATCTAAACAGGGCACTATCAACTTTAAGTGCTATTGTGGCGGTCTCATTCAGGGCAGTCGGCCCACTCCTGAGCACCCCACGTTTGACCTGCGGTTTAAGACCAGAGACAGATCTGTCTAGCTTCTCATCTTCCGACATTCCTGTGAAAGCTAGGCAAATATTCCTAAACTCAGACAGGAAGAAAGAAACAGATTTGCGCTGTACCAGCTTGCACATCTTGTCTCTTGATCATCTTGCGCTATCTTGCGCTATGAACTAGGTCCTCACACCTGCGGCGACCTCATCGAAAGTCGCTGGCGGTTGACTAGGGCTCTACTTGAGGAACCACCGGTTTTCTGCCGTCTCCCTTCAAAATGACGCTGCAACCGCCACTTTGACTTCGTTACCGATGGCTATGTCGGAGTTCCTCATTTGCATTACGACAAGGTGCTTACGGACTCTGAGATAGTCACGTCCTTACGGTCGGCTGGTTCCTTCTACCGGTGAAGCTCTCGAGCCTACTCGGCTCGATTAATCCTGGCATCTTGAATCTCAATACATGATGTTGATCCTGATCTTGATCTTGGTCTTGGTCTTGTCCGTATCCTTTTCCATCTCGTACGGTCAGACATTCTCCACTTGGTGGGGGGGCGACCTACCCTCAAATAGAGCGTAAGATGTTCTGCAGCTTTATCCAGGTCCGGCGCTCGAGAGATCCAGTAGCACTCACGTCTGCTCGGAATATCCCCACCAGCCTATCTACGTAGACCCTACTGTGTACTCACCCTATGAACCGAAGTTCACGAGCTCGACAAATCAGTTCTAAGCGCGTATATTGAGGGCAGCTCCAATGACCCTTAGCTATGACGGGTAATATCGCTGCGACGAAATTTCCTATCTGCCCCGAACGAACATGAATTCTAAACCCGTTAACTGGTTGGCCTGCCTACCTAACAGGAATTACCAGACAGGATTGCAAAAGGCGCTTTGCGGAACAGTCAGAAATCAGGGCGACTTTTTTTCACGAGCACTTACCGACTGGTTGGCCTAATGTCACGACCAAGCAATCTGGCAGACTCAGGGAATACTACTCCCTACCGCTTGGCACTCCTGCCCAAAGACAGCCCTCGCGACAATTACTATAGATCCTTCCACTCCAGCCCGCAGGAACCCATTCGAGCCTGGGACTGCCGATCCAGCTTAGGTCATGCATCTAGACCCACCCAAGCCCGCCATGCTACCAAGGAAACGAATGACTGGGGTAGGGAAGGTCTAAAGGATCCGTTAACGATAGTTGATGGTGTTGCTTGATGATTTTTCTTCGATGACTAGCTAGAAGTACTAAGTACGACTAACAAAACACGTTTATATAGAAAACCCACTAGAAGCAAAACCTACCTAAAACAACCCGTGAGCTGCGATTCGTGTGTAATATCGGCTCACAAGTGCAGGAACAACCGACTTCTAATTTCTAACAATTGCAAACGCACCAATCATAGCTTCCAGATATTTCTCAATTTTTCGGGAAATATCTGGAACTGTAAGAACATAAGCTGCTAACATTCCACTGGCTATTTTGTATCAAATCGTGTATCATCATAATACCAAATGTAAACTGTTTGCACTCGTGTAAGTAATTTACGCGTTCTTCACAAGTGCGCGTTGCTGCAAGTAGACAGTTTCTTGACGAATGAAGAATGAGATATGTACAGCCAGAGTTTACAGTAGCATCCACTTGCACAGGACATAAATAGGGTAGAGATCGTCCATAAACGATTGCTGTTCTGTTCCAACCTACATATGCGTGACCTGGACAAATTGGATAATGAAAAATAGTAAGTTCGTCTCAGAATAGCATCCCCTATTCTGTCCGTACAAACGCATCTACTAGCTCTGTTGCTAGATTAGACATCCTTCTCATACCTAGTGAGCTAGAGTTTTTATGTTTTCATCAGAAACTACTTTGTTCTCCTTTCAGCAACAGTAATAGCCAAGCTATCCTTTATCTTCGAGATCTAGATGGAAAAGGCATGTTTCTTCGGAAGCAGAGCGGACTGCATAAAAGTTGAGATAAACACCAGGAGGTGACGAAGCGCTTTGCATATTGATTCCGTTTATCGATGATATGCTCCGTCCTTGATTCAAGAATACTTGAAAATCACTGCTGAACTGCATAAATTCCAGCGCTTGCGAAGGCAAAGTCATGCTAGAATGGTACCCACGGGATGAGTTATACCAGCCTTACCAAAGTAAAGTTTCCCTCTGTAATAGCAAATCAAAGGGCTCCTTCTGAAACACTTCAATACTCCTTTGCAGACACATACACGCTCACTTTTACCCGTAGAGGTATGGTTGCTTGTTGGTGCGCGCCTTACTGCAACCCGATTCGCGAGAATAGCTCCAGGGGTGTAACCAGCTTCGCTGGCGAGGGTTCGTCTTCTTCACAAAGACGAGGTTCAGGGTTGAACAAAACAGGACCGAAGGTGAAAGTGAATATCGTAAGGTTTTGATACCAGTTTAGATTGTAGAATCTAGTCTAGAATAGGAACTATACGTACTTAACGAAATAATGACTAGAAAAGTGAAGATGAGTACGCAATTGCGTGTCGCTGAATAAGTGGCATGGAATTCTCGCAAATAGATCATGGCATAAATTTGACATGAAATAGTTTGGCCATTTGAAATCAAATGCCATGCAATACTGAAAATTTCTCACAGTGCACTGCACTAGATTGTCCAAGTGGTCGTGAACCACGCATGTGGTTACAAGGGGACAGCTCCTCAATGGGCTTCTCCACCACACCATCTAGCTCGGAATTAAGAGGGCATGGGGAGGTGCACCTTGCTGCACAGTGCGAGAATATGCGACAAATCCTCCGAGCGTTTTTCCCAGTCATACAAAACCCATGGTTTACTGCTCGCAGCCATATTTTCTTCGAGCTTTCATTTGCAAAATCAGCAGTATTAGAGAGGTGGCTGTTTGCGCCCGACTTTGTAAAGTCCTTCTGTGTAGGTGTGTGGCAGTAGGCCTCGGCAATTGCGAGCAGCAAAAAAGCAAAGAACACGAATTGCACAAACTATGCCTACGTTCTCAGCATAGTGAAAACTTTCAGATTGTGGCGTTTTCTCTCACAGGTGTTGTAGTTTCAGCATCTCCTCATCATGCTGTTCGCAAATGCTGCTCGTAATTAAATATTAGATATACCTATGCAGCTACTGTGTCGTGTCTTGAATTACTTCGATGCGATAATTGCCTACTCCGAAATGTCTACAATCAAACACTCATGAAGTAGATCGAGTCGCAATCGTGGTCATAGCATAAGTCTGGAACCATAATGTCCTCGTCATTCGTAGTTTCACGAAAAAGTGTTCGTGCACACCGTTTTTCTCAATTCCTGGAACGATGCGGCTATTGCAGTATATTCAAGTAGTTGACGCATGACCTGTAATGCTCCCTCGCACCTCAGCAGCACATGTTCGGACTGGAATGTGTGCTGAGCACTACTCCTACTCATTACCTTTTATACAGCATTGATCGGATCCCCGAACACGAAAGGACATTAGTAACGGGCAACACTACAGTCAGTGGCACGGAAATAGCCTTGGCACAAACGTTGCAAAAGGCACGAGCATATTTTTTTGGTTCTCTATAGTTCCTGCTCCCAGATGCACTTTTAGTTTAATAGCTGTTGTTTCTGACCGACATCTCGCTCGTAAAAGGATTCCACAAAGGGATGGAATTTCGTACCTGATTTGAGACGACCCCTGGAATATCGCAGCAAGCAGAGAAACACGGCATCCCTGACTACGTTGTTTCCATTCGGACTGCGGTAGGATCAGACACTACGTTCTGTAAATATAAAGAATGTCATCAACACAGTCCTGTGCAGAAAAAGAATAGTTCCACTTCTACTGTTCAGAATTCACGTCCCACGCAACCATTCCTAAATCTTGCCGCCATATTTCCAATCTTTCCAAAACCTGTATACTTTTGCTTGAAGTTCGAGTGGGGCTTAATCTCCAATTTTGGAAAAAAAATTGATCAGCGAGGAAAGAAGAACTGGAAATTGTTGCATTCGTCGCTTGTTCTATGCAGTTAGCAGTAGGAGCTGACACAAGAGGTTGTTATGTTAACCCTCTTGTAATCCTAGACATAGATTATTTGAGATACTGTAGTCTGTCACCTACACTACCAGTGGGCATGCGCGTATCATTCGTCATGGCCATCACATACATAGATGGTATCTCCTCAACTACCTATATTCTAAGGCTACGGCAAATTGAGTCTTTACTCATATTGTCAGCTGTTAGTCATGCGTCCTAATTCATGACTGCCTTTTAGTTCAGCTGGTCTTTACCAGTTAGGCAATTATCAGTACGCACTGCTGACAGGCCCTTAGTTCTGAACGCTGATACTTGGCGAGCTGGTGCGCCCTGAAGCCGACTTATACTCCCAAGCATTCTACTGGCAAGCAGGTCACATACCACTAGAATTCTGTAATTCTAGGAACTACTGCTTCAACATACCCGAGCATTTTCATTATGGTATGAGTACTTGACTCTACAGTCCTGTAGGGATTAAAGGCATCGGGCATCGGGACAACCCGACTGTGCGAAGTACCTTCTGTAGAGCACTCCCAAAATTTGGCACAAAATGAAGTGGCTTTATAACATCTCGCAGTTGCGATAGAGCTGTGCCGTGTTTTTACGACTATAAAGTACTCAATCTTTTCTCCTAATGCATGGTGAGCGCTAGGGGAAAGTTTGACATTGAAAACCAGAAGAAGAGGTATGGACCTTGAAGTAGTACACTATCGATAATAGCAATTGGATTTTATTTATTGCAATGTTGTGACAGTGGACCAATTTGTACTAATGTCAAGTGTTGGTGCCTATTGCGCCTTCCGCCTCATATGAGGCGGAAATTTTGTACAACTTACTATTGTAGTTCCAGACACGCCTAAGCCCTCACTTTGCACTATTTTGTTTATTTACCCAAATGGAAGGCCGGTGAAGTTATCATTTTGGAGAATACCTGCGCTTCGAGTCAGGCTGACCGCCTTCATAAAGAAAAGGCCTTCTTTAAGCAAGCCCCTTTTTCAGACACTTCATTGAAAACATGTTCTCGAATTTTCTCGTAGTGATGCTTCGACTACACCTTGAACCTCACCTCCGTCGTCCATCGCGACCAGTTCGGGAGCTGTACAAATTTTTTGTTACAGAGTTGTGTTTGAGTAAAGCTGCTGCGAATGGAACGTTTCTAAAATAAAGGCCAGAGCGATCCAGCAATGTTAGAGAACCTATGTGCAAATATCTGACAACCCATCTCTTAGCACCAGTCTAATCAATTCCGCCCCATATGAAGCAGACAACTGCCATCTGCGAAACAGGCGCGCAGTGTAATAGACGCTGAATTATCACAGATGAAGCATTCATAGTGACAGAGACCGTTGACAGAATAACGATACAGCTCGGGATCGAGAGTAAACTGGGCACAATCCCTAGCATAACCCGTATATGCTGGCCAAATGGTCCGCAAGTACTACGCTTCCTGCTTCTGATTCGTCTTAGTCAGCGTTTTGTCTAATAAGAGTAGAGTTTCTGCACCATCTTGGACTTATTTGACGTCGCGGTCATCTCCGATGTAATTGGAATTAGCGCTTGGACTCTGATCAGGCGTAGTTCATATATTGCTGTGCAGAATGACATGGGGGCTTTTTGTGTAGACAGGGGTACAGGTCTCCGGCAAAAATGCAGTGAAGGTACGTCGTACGTGCTGAGAGGAGCTTGCCTTGTTATCTTCCACTCAAAGAAATGCAGTCGAGGGAACCAAAGAAGGTGGCTACCGAATGAGTAATAAAATTTACAGCGCGGCATTTTCAGCTCAACATTTACGACTGCTACTCTGTTTTTCTGCTGAGCCCGAGCTTAAATGCATCAGCGAGATGTAGTCCAATCGAAAACTTTTCGGTCAAATATATTTTGCAGACACTGCTGCTCAAAATCTAAATGAGTTTGGACAGAGGTTCAAAGGGGATTCATGGGGTGTGCGATTCTGCGTCAAAAGAGGTCAAGTTGCCTCATACATGTATGAGGTCACATTTCATGCAGGCACGATAGCAGCAACAAGGCGTCCACTTGAGCTGCTCCTGGTATCCATCCAAAGCTCTTGTAGTACGCTGGTGGAAGAGAGTGGAGCTGTAGGAAAACTCGACAGACTTTTTGCGCAATCAGAGCTTTAGCGAAGTGGAGTTCGCAACCCGAGATTTTGATACCATACTATAGAAAAAGGGCAGGAAAATTACATATCGTACAACTAGCACACTCAATATCCATACTAAATATATCCGAGTAATTTATGGGTGGTCTTTTCACCTTATATGGAGCAGAACCCAGTGCCCAAAATTCATGCAAGGAAACCATGACAATGCGCAACTACTTGGAGCCTTTGGCGGCTGGTCCGCCCAGATGTTGCCACACTACTCGACTGTGTACTATGCCTATTGCGTATTGTACACTGTTGTACCGACCACCTGCCTCGCGTGAGGCAGGTGGTTTACCTCCTTTGAGGCGGAGCGTGTTCAGATGCGTGGTGAAAGATCGATTTACTAAATATTCTCATTAGCGTTTTCTACCATTACTGGACTTCTCTTGGCTTTTTCAGGAGAACCTCCATTCGCAGTGTCTTTCGTCAAACACGGTTGTTTAACCAATGTATATAGAACCCGAGACCTGCTGTTGGTGGGCAAAGCCGAAGGTATTGAGGGTGCAGTTGGGGTGCCGTGATGAGAAAAAGTCGTGAGAAGCTTTCTTCACTTCTCATAAAAGGGGCTGTTACAAAGAAATCTCTTCTTTCGCAAAGGCGCTTAGCTTGAGCCGGAATGCAAAAGTATTCACAACTTTGACACCCCCAGCCTTCTACTCTGGAAAATGAATGAAATGATGCCAGCTAAGAGCTCATGAGTGCTAGGAACTACGAAAAAAAGTTGCATAAACATCCTCCTCAAATGAGGCGGATGGGGCAATCCACACTTAACATGCAAGATTCAAGTTCAGGTGTAGATGGTATTCCATTGTTTTTACCACCCGGGTACAGTAATCAGCGTGTACAAAGTTATATACGTTTTGCAAGACCAGCTTTGGACTACGGACGAAATATTCAATGTCACAATCATTAGTGCGTGGAGGTTGAGCGCTACAAACCGCAAGCAATCTGATTAAAGTATAATACTGACGCATTTCCATGCTCTCTGTGAAGAACTTCTCTGCCTCAATGTAAACATTGTTTGTTCAATATCTATACTGGCTGTAGACACGGGGCTTTCTAAGGACTGTGGGCAATATTACTCTAAATTTGGTTCCACGACAACATCGCAACAATGATAAGCGACAATAATCCAGATCTGTCTTTGTACAAAACCACGGGACCTGAAGCATCCATATTTTTGTAGTATGCAATACTGTAAGAAGCCAAAATATTTTACTCTTCCGACTGACAGGACACGAATTAGTAGGCTCCAATCATCGTGACTACAGTACCTTTCTTGTAATTGGACTGTGAACTCTTACCGTCCATCCAAGTACAGGAACACGTCAAGAAATACTTCAGATGCCACTCAAGAAAATCATTAGAGAAGTTAGAGCCGTGCTGGAAGCCGCTGATAGGCCTACCAAACCAACCTAGCTAGGAGGTGGTTCTATGCTTTTTCAAAAGAGATCGGTCATATATATTGAATTAGTTTGATTGTTTATTCCGCGACCAGTTTTTCCACATGCTTTCGCTAATATAGTGGCAATCAAAAACACACATTTTAGAAGAACAGCGCGTGGGTACAACGGACACAGAGCTGTCTAGATATTCAAAGATTATGATAACACACTCAGGTGAAAAGATGCTGGTACGAATTGGAGCTAAGTGGGTTAGCCTACCTGACAAGGAAACGAATCGAGATACGTGAGTTGTGTAAGATTCGGATTTACCTCTAAAAGGATTCTGCAGTGCGGTCGTCAGGAGTTGCCAGCGGTAGCTGTAGAATCCTTTTTCGAATTTTCGATTGCAAATGCCTTAAAATTTGGTTGCGCCTTGAAAGTTGCGAGCATAGCCGTGAGTACTATCTGACCCACTGCAGCTGAGTTAGTGATCTACAATATACGGAGATCAGCTACTACGCTGACTGGCAAGCAGCCGATATTCACGTGACAAGCGTTTACTGGAAGAATGATGAACTCAATTCTGTGCTAGATTCTGAATCATTCCTCGCCAAATGCTTGAAAAGGGTGGCCGCGAGCACACATTTGTTTCATCACGAATGAATCCTCAACGGTAAAGGAGCGTGGTCGACGTTCTGCTTGGATTTAGTCGCTACCGCCATTTTCAATGGGAGATGCAGTTCCGGAACGGTGAATGACTTCAAGCGTTCTGATAAAGGTTTCAGGTAGATCGGTTTAGTGTGAATAAAATGTGTGTAACGCGTTTTTACGACTAACAAACTATGTCGGCCCTCAAAAGTTGCAGTCCAGTCGTAACAACTGTTGTAATCACAAGCACATTCAGATCCAAACCGCACAACTGGACAATAGATTGCGGATGGTACTCATGGGACAAAATCGCAAATTTGCGTTTGAGGGGTTGTTTCGGTTTGAGACCACTACATGTCAAAACAAGGCAATTAGTGCCTTCAACCATAGAAGTTTACAAGTGTCCAGCAAAACACCAGTTCCTTTCGGAAGCGAGGGCTGTTGCCATGTGCGCCGAAGTACTTTCTCTAGGGACCATTCAGCCAGGTTTTCCACAATATTCGTCCTCCCAACTTGTTTCGCGCAACTACTGCACGCGGTGGTGCGCGTTCGAACACTACAGGGCAACAATTATGAGACACTACCCTTCTGGTACTGAGAGTGGGTCCAAGAGTAGCCCTGTAGATAGTCGAACCCATCAAAAGAAGCGACCAAACGAAGAACACTCGCCTCGAGAGACCAGCTATGCGACTGAAACTACTACTTTGCAGAGCTGGTCGGGTGGAAGATAGTCAGGAGAATGGATTTCGTCCAAACAGAGCGAGTTATGGAACAGGGAGACTCTTCATGTGTAAAGTACCCTTTGTGGTATGCCCACACTAGCAGGTAGAAAACCTGATCGCTACGAGGCACGTATTGCTGGTCATACAGGGTGCAGCTACCCTGCAGAGTATGTTAATCTCAGTTTTGTCTACTTACGAGAGTGAAGGTGCACCATGACTACTCCAGGCGCGCGATGCTAGTGGCGCAGCGTGTGTCCACACTTCAGGCTCCGTTGGAGTTCTCTCGATAACATCGGATGTTGGCAACGGACGATTCAAGAAGAATCGACTACTGGAGTGAAAATGGGGCCTAAGTATGATGTGCAGAGAATCCGTGGAGACGACCTGGAGACCGAAACCGGGTCGAATCGTAAGGATTTTGTCGAAGGATGGAGAGAGACTCCCCAAGACATGACGTTTAAACCTATTTCTCCTGATGATATCTGGCTCGCTTCTGTGGACACAAGCTGAAAGACCAGTGCGCATGTCATAAGACGCATGGAATTGTGGAGCATGGCAAGCGCGCGAATCGGGTCGTATAGCCCGAGTGGCTAGGGCCTCGGGCCTGATTTGTTGAGAATGAGCAGGGGAGGTGGTTACCAACGATGAATACGCTCTATATGCAGTGAGAAGAGGTGATCCAGGTGAGGACATAGCCCCAACGCCTTCCAGATTTAAGCACTCCTTAGGAGGCAGTAGTATATTAGGAGACAGTAGGACCAAAGTATTCACGTATCAATTGGGCGCCGGCGCCGGGTCTTGGCGCCGGCAAACAACCTACCAATATTGAAGACAATTGGGAGCCTGAAATGCGCTACGAAACAGTCGTAATGTATACGATAAGTCGGGGAATGTTTGCCAAAGCTGCGCACGACCGTCGTGGTTACTGAATGACGTAGATAAAGTAAGCGGACGTTTCGCACGACCATATGAACGCCAGAAACGGTTAGGAAACCACTTGAATAGGACTATTTGTCTGAACAACTTCGATATCACGAGGGATCTAGTGTGATTATAAAAATAACACCGTCCTATGTACAAACGCCTCGAAGAAAGAGACTTGAAACATACATGTGATCGCCTGGGCTTGTGAGAAACTTCTCCGGTGAGGTAGGCAGCGTCAGCCGGCGTTTGTTATGAGCACATCCTACGTGCTACACAGCTCCAGAGTCTGGGGTGCTAGAGACAGCGCCAATTGGCTAACTTTAGGAAACGGGAAACTTGACTATGAGAGGCCTCAGAGGACGGGCACCTGGGACAATAGGTGATATCGATGGTTCATAATCTAAAGGAGTGATTGCTCAATTCATGGATGAATACTGGCCACTCGCCACGCAGAACACGCACCAGAAGCACGGCATATTTTACAGATGCTGTGTATAAGTATTAACTAGCAACATATTGTTGTATACGGAGGGGAAGCCTACTACCAGCTTGTAGAAAATACAGGTGGCCGAAGCAAAGAATTGGGAACATCTTGGCCTTTTCGAGACTTTCCTACTGTCTATTTCACATTCGGCCTCATATGACGTCAGATTTCGTGGAGATATTAAAGTACCAACGAGGTGCCTACCCTCACTCCGCATAATATCTAAGGGGAGATATTTGTGTAATCTATATTTGCAGAGCAGGCCGACGAAAAACTTAGGGAAAGGTTCGCTCAGTCAGAGCTCGAATGCAGCGGAGTTCGCTACCCTTTGTTTTAGTATCAAGGAAGGAGGTGAGATAAATTAGTCGTACAACAATTAGCATATTCATCATACGCAGTATGTAAATCATATTTGTTTCCAGTGGATGGATAGCCTCATGTGATCCGAAAATTGGTCTTATATGAGGCAAAAATCATAGTCCAATAGACAATAGCTTTCTATGTACAGGTTTGTGTTCCCGGAAACTGATGCGGATGTTCGCTGGGTGCAGTATCCTGGCAAACCTATCACCTGTACTGTACGACTTCAATGCCATAGAATGCTGACTTTTGTGGTGCTCCTGCGGGTGTACTCCGTCTAAAACGTCGCTTTTTAGCATGAACGTGGACTTTCGGAAACTTTCAAGTCGAACTGCCGCATCCAGGAAATATCCGCATCCGCTATTCACAGGTCAACGCATACTAAAATAGCCTGGCTGTACCGTCGACTGGGTAGTATGGTGCAGTTTCGTATCTCATCTTGCTTACCTGCCAGCGCACGATGACCTATAGCCTCGCCCAGGGGATCGACTTCAACTTGAAACCTTCATGGTCTGAACTGCACTACAATGGATTGTGTGTCACTGCGCTGAAGATTATTTCGTGAGTTGTGCGCCACCAGTAACTCCCGAAAACTGAGCAGTTGTCTTGTCGATGTTTAGTTGCACTAGCTAACCCACAATACCTCCAGAAGTGTCTTCCACAAGAACATAAAACCCTCTATGTCGACGTCTGAAACATCAAACTAACAGTAACGAAACGCAAACGACAACGATTGTGTAAGTAGCGCAGAATATCCCAGATGCGAGGGGTTCTGAACGCGGGCGGCAGTCCGTTGCATGCTGAAGCTTAAGCGTCGAAGTGTATCGGGGAGCTGAAGCGTACTCCTCCCATTCTCTGAGTTGGGTTTGCAGTGTATAGCCAAATCAGTGCATCTACCTATCACTAATCAGGACGATGCGCACAATTTTATCTATCTTATACGGCATGGATTGCGATGAAGTACTGAAAACTGCAGCTGAATGCTGAGGCGTACAGTCGGGTCTGCATCAGCTACTCTGAAGCACGGTTCTGCTTGTGGTGTAAAGTGATCTACCCTTTCAAGGACGACTGAGGAACAGAAGCCAACATATCATTCCAGCTTTGCTGTAGGTGCGATCCAGTTGACCCCTGTAGGACAGGAGACACAGACTTCTCGCCCTAGACATGTCTTAAATGTTTCACACGAAGCTTTGAAACAGAGAAAAGCGGGAGTCGAGGTCAAAGAGGAGTTTACGATATGTACTTCGTGGGGTCCGAAAGTGTGTTTAAAACGGATTGGGTGTCACCAGTGACACCAGTTCGGATTTTTATACGTGAAAAGAATTGAGCAGATGGAGATTCTTCTCTACCTTCAATGTCCTACATCTGCCCACCGGTGTATTTGGCCATGGATATTTCATTACCGTCATCATCAAGGAGACCGAGTGAGACTAGACCCTTTTATTCTTCACAGCTATTTAATTCTGCGCCTACGGGCTTGTAATAGCCTAGTCGTTTAAGCAGCTGTTCTTGCGTACGAGTAGAAGTCTTTTACAATATGTATGGTGTGGTTTGCACGCGGGGACGTGTTCTCGAACTTCCATTTAGTGCTTAGGATTGTTTTGCTCACGTTTTCTCACTGAATTTTTCGAGTAGGTGCCTAGTCTTGTACTCTACCCGCTGGTATGCCTGTCAGAGTCCTGTGGTCGTTCGCGTCGAAACCAATATCTTCAAAATAGGCCCCAGCTCCCCTAGCACAGCTGTCGTTGTTGGAATCTGCGGAAATAATCGGGTTTGCGTCGTCCCCACCGTTGCAACCCTCGGCTCTCTGGTTGTTCAAATAACTACCACGGGCCATATTCTTGGCAGGGAACTACTGTAGCCCTATCAATGCGAGAAACACCTGGTTATCCATATACATCTAATCGAGCATGAACTATGAATGGTATCATAGCGTCACAGTATCCATCAAGTGGCGGCTGTGTACGGTCCGAGCATAAAGGAGATGCGCGTGCCTGAAAAGAATGGAGCTCGGTAAAACGACGACACTTTTCGTCTTGGCCGAGGCCACTGCTGCCAGTTGCTCTCATTCCTTCCCATACACAAACACGTGCGAATAGTCGCACACTCGTCATGGGAAGCATACTGCCTTTCTCATAACCGTAGAAGAGCCCGGCGTCTCCGCTGTCAATGTCTCGTCGAGGTGGGTGTGCGGCTCCTGCCGCCGGAAGGCCTCCCAAATCAGCAAAACCATATCGCCAGTCTTAGACATGAACATTTTTCTACCAAAATTGTCTTCTTTAGATCGACGCATGCAGTAAACCGACTGAAACACGCCTCCAGTCCCGCACGCCTTCGCAATACCCACGCCCAATCCACTCTCAACTAGCTGGCCTCCACAAGTGGGCGGCATATTCCTGAGCAGCAGGCGATGCAGAGCTCTCTGTCTACTGCGTCAATTACGCCTTCGCCTTTATACAAGAAGGGGTCACACCAAGTACCACTCGGTCACTGTACTACAGCGTTCTCTCAGTTGAAAATGTTCGCAACAAACGAAAACAGCTCCCGAAGCTGGCAAAGGCTCCTCCATGGAGCCAACGCGAAGGACCCAAGGCTTCCACGCTGAATGCAGCAGCTCTGGGCATACTTCCACAGGTATGTAGCCGACACGCTGATGCTGATCTTCTCGCTTCTCGTTGTAGACCTAACTACTACCACAGTCCAGTTCCCGTCCTCCGAACTGCTCCATGCGAGCGTCTCGGGCTGATAGTGCTACTAGATGCCCGGTCCTAGATTCGTGAACTCAAGCTCGCTGAAGTGCATATGACCGGTCGTTAAGATCATAAGCCGATGCATAGCTACGACGTTGTCGGTGATGAGAGACAAGTGTGCGCGGTGCTCAATGCGAATATGGATCGGAAGCAGCCTGAGTAATGGAAGCCGTTCGTCTCTCGCCCCCAGATGCAAATGTTTTTGTTGGGATCTCGCGGACCAAATATGCACATTCATCCCGGTGTTTCGAGTAGTGTTCGAACATCAGGGTATTGTAAAAAACATTGACCAGTACATGCGTGAAAATCTCGTCGTCGAACATATGCGGGGCACCTTGAGGTTGGTACCTGTTCTCCTGGACCACCTCTGTCTTGTCGGGCACCTTTTTCTCGCGCTTCTCTGCACTGCCTCTCTCCACCCTCCCTCATTTTCACCGCTCCACTGTTTCTCCGACTCCAGTGGACATCACTGATCGCTGAACCTTCATAGGTCTAGATGCTGACGGTAACAATACTGTAGCCAGCTCTTTCCTCCCATGCGCTCTCTTCGTAGCCGTGGTTGTCAGAGATTTGGACGCAGGGACTGCATCCTTGAGTGTAGTTGCGAGGACTATAGGGGCACGCCGGGTTGAGACGAGCCTGTAGGGCCCACCGAATGCGGTAGTCAGACAAGCAGGTGTAGAGTTATTGTTAGGCCTGGAAACACAATGCCCAACTACCCTGAGCGCAAAAGCTTGTAGCGTAGGCCCTCATATGTGTTTCAGGAAATGGATCACGAGATTCACCAGGTGTAGTGCGAGGTCTAGCCATACCGGTAGATTAATAAGCATTCTTTCGGAAGCTCGGATCTAGTATTGATGGACGATACACTTAGGCCTGCGGAAGTCTTGGTACAATTATAGTGCGTGGCGTGCTGCGACGTAGGGAAGTCCATTCAAAATTGCACTGCACCGCGAATGCACTTCTTGCACTTTTGCACGCTGGAGTGCTCTGTACAGAATGCAGTAAAACTAGACCAGACGGTCATTACGCATGGTGGACACTCTATCCCGTTTGACTACATATCCCGATTGCCACCTAAGCACTTCTTCTAGGGTATCTGGACGGTCGTACATCGCGTCACTCACGTTGGAATTCCGTCTCCCGTCTGATCCGCCATCCTCCTGTTCCAGCGGCCTATACTTCCGACATTACACACAATCTCCCGTCTTTCGCTACTCTCGACCCAACTCAGGCATTCCCCCAGTCCTTCGTTCCAGTTTGCACCACCATGCCCCGGCAACATTCTAGCTCCACCACCCGTTGAAGCTCCGCGTCCCGCCACTCCCTACATCGTACTACACACCCGAGGTCTCTCTACTTTCCGACGACGCCACACATTTCTTCTAGCCTCTAGTCCAGCTCGAATCAGTACCACCCACCATTGTCCCCTTGTCCTTCGCCCTGTACACCTCCACCAGCCCGCATTCCCCAGGATGCATCAGGTCCCACATATCTTGGCACCGTCCAAAGCCGAAACACGTCCTGCTCGGCCTCTGTTGCAGGTCAGATCATCGTACCCCACCTTCACACCCCTCGCCCTCGCGTCCTCCGACTCCACCAGCCAGCAATAGACACAACGCATCACACAGGACATATCCTGACTCTCTTGAACGACGCCACAACTCCCGACCAGCGTCCGTTCCAGCATGTACCTTCACACCCCACCGCCATCTCCACTGTGTCACGCTTTACACCTTCAACGGCCCGCCCTCCCCACATCGCATCGTGGACCGCATATGTTGCCACTTCTCAAGGACAATAAACATCCCACCCAGCATTCGTTCCAGTTCGGGTCACGAACCCTCATTCAGACTGCCTCTGCCTCGCGTTCTCCAACTCCAACGGGCCCGTACTCCCCGTCCAGCATCGCGCACCCCCTATCTTGGAACTCTCCAACCGCACCATGCACCGTGCCCAACCTCCGTTTCGATCGAGTACTTGCACGTGACTGGCGAAGGTTCGCGCATTGTGCCCAAATTATTCAGTGGTGTGTAAATGTTGTGTCGATGTCGCTCTTCTTAGCTGCCCATGTCGTCACATGACGTGGAATCAATACAGTTCGCGAAGTACCTGTTATTGACGTCGTGGTATCGTTGCGGGTCTACTAAGGTGGCGTCCTGCGTCGCTGCGATTTGAATAGGATCCGCGGCAGGTTCCTGCGTTCCAAACATTTGCAGCCAGGGCTAGAACATACCCTACATAGCATGATAGTTTGAAAATCTTTCAATTATGAGTATCACGGTATCACTGCATTTCGACTGCCACTTCCCGTTCGACAGTACTATCTATCGGCAATGGCAGGATATACTCATTGCTAGAGAGCAGATAGCGAGCGTATTTGTCGAATTGCCGGCCCTTCTTCCACACACATCTCTTTGCGCATCCCGTACAGACTGACCTGCACCGCGAAGTTTATCAAGACCTCAACGAAGAACTCATATGTAGCGACTTCGGCGCCGGGACCTCGGAGACCGGGACGTCCGGGACCTGCTCGATTATAGGTTACGTATGGATCTATACTGTGAAGTCTGCCACTAATTTCAAGAACAGCACTCTCGTTGCCTACACCGTGCATATCATTCTCATCGGCTTAAGTGCCACTTCTCACCGTCGTTGCGTAATGTTCCAGCACAGCGTTGTTTGAAATCTTCCTGTGCAGCTCCTCCATACTGTAGACGATCGAGAAGATGAAATAATTGCACCTCCATACAATGCTCGTGCACCAGAGGTGAAAACTTCCATGCTACACTCACCCCTGCACTCTCTGGTCTCGCCTCAATATACGAAATCTCTCGTAGCTTCCACACCGTCAGACGCGTCCCAGCCTCAGTGGAAATATTACCCGGTCCTCACCAGCTACTCTTGTGACATACCCGCGGCGAAGGACATCACCGACACTGGCACAGCCACAAAAGCCAGTCCACCCTGCCACTGTTGCGGAGTATGTTCGAGTCTTCTCACTTCATCGGGCACGTTTCCACCGCGCACCGTGCAGTGCACTGTCCATCTTTGGAGAAACATGTTCGACCTATAGGCTGACGCCGCTGCTCGTGCAACGGTGCGCCAGCTGGCTCGAGCGCGAGCTACCACCGTACAGGCGCAAAAACCATCAGCACACCCTTCCTGCGGAGGTTTCGATCCCTGCTAGAAATATGCCCACTGTTTCCCTCCAATCCTCGTCTCGGCGGGCACTCCATGTTCAGTTTTGAACGACATGACTTCTACTGTATCATCCTGGCCTCTTCAAACTAATGAAAACCACCGTGTTCTTCACGCTGGACAACTCTTTCCGATTGGCAGGACAAGCCTCCGCTGGCGAGATGGCGATTTAGTCCGGGATTATCCGCACTGCTTTTGCTTGCGGATTCAACACCGTTCCGGGTGCCACTTAGAAGTCCTTCTACGTTTCAAGCCTATGCATCGACTTCTCTGATTTCGAAGGAGGCAGTCGCCTGAACAGAATCTATACAAATGAAGTGATCCGCGGCATGCTGGATGCCAAAAAGTACAGGTCTCTTGACACGGCCTTTTCTACCAGCGCAGGTTTCATAGACTATTACTGTAATGAAGCTGATTCCGCGCGTCCTGCATCGGTTTGCGCTCAGCACTCAGACATTCTAATACTCCCCTCAAGAATTGGACCAGAAGAGCGTGGAAGTCATGCCGAGATCAGAACCTAGACGAGCATGTCATATACCTACAGCCTGCATGATCAACATCGGTGGAGACCATCACCCGACCACGCTCAAGAGCATCATGTTTCTTCTATATGCCCGCCTTTTCGGTGACATCCGCACTTTGAAAGGCCTACAAAATCTATACGCAGGTTTTTACGGACGCCCTCACACTGAATTCAAGCAAGACTCCCGCCGCACCTCCAAATGGTGTGCAGCATCCATGGAAGAAACCGTCCACCAAATCCAGCACTCCGGAAACATTCTTGCCCCACGAACTAAGCTCGAGACAGTTTCACAATCTCGACGCATCACATCATCGCACAGAAATCTACAAGACGGGCACTAAGAAGGTGCTATCTGGCAAAGCCTCAGAATGTTGCTTTGCAACCTCGTTGACCAGAGACCCATCGACGCGTCGTTTGTCGGAAACGATGCAGGTCACCGCATCGCCGTGGTGCTCCTGTTAGGGCGCAGAGATGCGCTCAAAATACATATTAAATTCCTCGACCAGCCTCTTGACTAGGATACCACTTTGTGGCTGAACCTTTTCATTTCCGAAAGTCTTCAGCAACATTTATTCATCACATGCAACGCTCTCGAAACTTACCATCGTCAAAAGCCTTTACGTTCTTGGCGGCATCCGGCATTCGGTCTAGAACTATGGTTCCGATCCGAACATCACTTGACAGGGCTCGATGAAAGAGCTTGTGAGTCAGCGCGGACATGGAAGCAGCCCCTTCGGCCCAACGAAACAGCAACCGTTCAGCGAGGTGCTGCTGACCATTGACGACGACGGACAGACTGACACGGTATGAGTAGCCCATGTTCTACCAATCCTCTGTATGTATGAGTACAACTTCGTTCAGTACAAGGATTGTGTTCCCCAGTCGACGCTGTTGATCGAACGCACGAATGTGTCTGTCTGAGTTGGTCTAGTGACGACAATGTAAATCATACTGAAAGTTCCGTCCCGCTGCTGCAGATGCAGTGGCGAGGTCGTAAAACTCCTGCTTCTCCCAGGTTGGGCCTGTTCCACGCCTTTTCTACCATCTTGGCAGCTCACCTCGTCTGGTCTAACTTCCGCATCTACCCTTTAACCCCTCGGCTTTTCTGCCTCTCTCACCGCTTCGACAAAAACAGTTTCTATAGAGACCATGGTGCACGGCCACTCCTTTGTGATGCCCTCCCTCCTATGCATACACCATCCCTTCAGGACTACATTTTAATATAGGGAGACTGGAGTATGTTTAGTAAGCTGACCACAAATAAGTACAGATTTGTACTCTACCTCTATTCTGTGCAAAGATAGGTACTCTTTCTGTACTCCCAGGAGAGCGCGCAACGAGTGATGTAAAATCATGGACGGGATTCGCAACAGATAAGACGCGCCATCTCAAACTTTTTATTTTCCCTGGCGTCGGGCTCCCTGCGCAACGTGACAGCCCACAGCGCCACCGAGGATACCCTAGATGTTGTCCAAACAACATGTTTTTCTTACTGCCACATGGAATGTGTTTTCTGGCCATACAGTCACTACGTCTGCGGCTACTCGGGGAGCGGCTGCTATCAACCCTCGCCTTGGTCCTCACGACACGGGTCCATCCTTCGAATATCTGACTCAGATAACGCCCACAGAACCGTAGAACTGCAGGGGTACAGCTCTTCGGGAAAAATCCGGCATACCAAGCTGCAAACGATCCCTAGTACCTGCGTGGCTGCTAACGGTAGGTGCGTGAGAAAATGTCAGCCTACGATTCCGTTGATGCTAGCTCCAGGTACCTCTACCATACCGCGGGCACGATACCACTGCTGCTGGCTGGCTGTCTAGCGGTGCGAGTTGCGAGATTGACAATCCTAAGGACGCCCCAGTCAACTTAGCCCGGGACCTGCAGAACTCTCAATGAACACGTCTTCCAGACGAGGTTTGGAGCAGTGTGTCACGGTCCTGAAGATCATACACTTCACTCTGCATTAAATATTCACCGTACGCCAGACCCTCTACTCTGTTGACACACCACGGTGAGAAACCGAGAGTCCCTCCCTCCACTGCTGAGCTCATCAGCCTTATCGACGCTTGAAGAACCTGGCAGAAGCTGTCTGCCCCCTTGCCGTCTGACAAAGACGTAGTTTTCCGCCATACCATTAAGAAATGTCCGAGGCTCTTGTACAGCTTGTCGGTAGCATTTCTCTTCCACGCGCTCATCACATCAGAGATTGTCTGCCACATCCGTCCACAGAAAGGATAGTCTGTCCAAAGGGCCTATTCGCGCTTACGGCCCGATTCGGCATCTAAGGATGAGGACGACCGGTCCACGGTGCCAGGCTCTACGCGCACCCTTCCAACAAGATCCGTCGCCTCACCGTAGTACGTTTCTGCACAGTACTCTGTACAATTCGCACAAACCATCGGTGGCATTGCCACGATATCGTTCAGACCGCCCACGGAAACGTCACACGCTACGCAAGACTCTGTGTGACCCATTCAGTTCCGGAGTGGAACCAGGCTTGCTGGGTCCAGTTCAGCGGTCGGGCGGTCGCACCATCGCAGTATATGCTTCTCGCTGGTCTGAAAGACACCAATGCACTTTGCCCTGCTTTCCTCATACGTCTGGGACTCTGAGCACGGACGGGGGCGGCACAAAGTCTAGTCTGCCGGGCGCCTCCGGAAATGCTGCGTGCCATGTATAAACGCTCGTCCTCCTGCTCCACATCCTTAACTTCGGCTTGAAATCCCACAAACTCGGAAAGTGTTGCCTCAGTCGTCATGTCGAAGTTAAAATGCTCTTGATTGGCTAGACAGAACTTCTCCTTGCTATCGCTGACCACTGTATTGAGACCAGAAATTTTGTGCTCTTGCGCCTAGACCTTGTTCATTTGCTCCGGCAGGATGCCCTGAAGTCCATAGATCCATTTACTAGAAAGCGATTGTGGGCGAGCTCCAGGGGCCTTGTTCTTCCTTGTCTGGCGCTGCATGTGCGCAGGCAGACAGGAAGAGAATTTCACTCCGGATGCCCGAGGAGAACGCTGGGTCGCACGAGGGGTGTACCCTGCTTCGTCGAGGATGTGCGAAATTACGAGGGCAGCGTTGCTTTGGCTTATGATGCGTGGTGGGTGCACGGGTTCAGCTCGGACGGTGAAGGTGGGTGTGCTCGAGTTGCGGGCACATGCACCAGGAGAACGAACAGTAGGCTTCTGATTGGTTGCAAGCACCGATGGAACTGGAAGTGACGGTGCAGAGCTTTTGGCTCCCAGAACAGTGGTACCATCGACATGTTTACCTTCAGGACCAGACATAGACGGTATTAGCGTTGTTCTGGTTTGTCTAGCCCGCGCGGACCTGCCTGCCCCGTGGCGCTGGACTGTACTAGCTTAACGGCTTGGCGCATTAGCAGCGACGCGCGCAGCCAGGACATCATCGACCTCATCATGCAGGTCGTTGGTCTGTCTCTGAAACCTTCTCACAGGACTAGCCTTTGTCTTTCCTCTGGCTAGAGGGGTGATCAATATAGCGCTCCTCCACGGGTAGGAAAGCAGAGACCAGAACTCAGCGGGAAGAACAAGTTCGAAACTATGTCGCAAAGAGTGTGAGCTGCGTAGTACAAGTACCAGCTGTCACTGTTATGGGGGCCCTTATGAAGTCACGGGCACCCTGGGAGTGATCGCGGACGTTTGAAGTATCATAAGCCCCGAAGGGTAGCATTATAAATAAGGACTGAGGGCTGATGGATGGTCAATTCGCAGTGTAACAAGATCGTAGAGCTAGGAGGTATCAGTAACGACGGGGGTTGCTCCCTCATGATTTGAGAGTAGGTGAGCAGGCGGATGTACTTTTTGGATTCAATATTGGATATGAATCTGCTGTTGTGTTTACTGGTGGGAACATACAAACCTTTATCATTTGTGCCATCACCTTGAGCCCTACGAAACCCACTAACGATTCCAACTTCCGCGAACAAACCCTGCAGGTCGTAACTGCTCTTCCAAAACAGAAACGTGACAGGCTGTGAACTCCTCATGATCATGCCCACTTTCCTTCCTGTGTGCCATAAGAAGCCCCTACAGCTGTTTCGGCAGCGTGACACCTCACGCCCTCGTCACAGCAGTATGTCGACGTAGTCTCCAGTCCGCGCTTCGTGCTTTCTTTGTCTCTCCTCCCAGCACTTTCTGCTTCGCGGTTTTCCCTGCGTCGTTTGCGACGCTCTCCTCCTTCCTTCTTGCATCTGTATTTCTCATGTTCATCTTTCCATCTTTCTTTTCTCACCCAACGGCAACCATGCCGCGAACTGAAATGAGCGGACTCGAGACAGCCGACGTGGGCTTGGCTGCCTTTTTTGCTGTTCTCTCCTCACGAAAGGTGAATGCGATGTTTGGGGCCACGAAAATCCACATATGGGCTTCCCTGAACATCGTGAGCATAGCACACCGCTGAGCCGCAATGGCGACCGAGAAAATCGCCGCAGTGAAGGAGAAGCCCAGCAAGCCTTGCAACGACGTTTGCGCGTCATCGGAGAGCGACGAATCCGTCTCGCGCGAACCGGGCATGGCGAAGATGAAGCAGATAGTGCCCACATCGCTTCCGACCGTATTGATCATACAAAAGGCAAGAGAACTGGGGCGATCGGAGATCCATCCATGAGTTAGAGGACTTGTGGGGTGTTCATGACTGTTGGGGCAAAGTGCGTCCAGTTCAAGGTAAGCAAACTTCGAGAGGTAGTTCTGCCGGGAACCTTTTCCATTCGCCTCTCGAGGACCTCCGTAGTTCTTATATTTTTCCACGCGATAAACGTGTGCCACTTGCAATCACGTAACAAAGAGACATTCGCGTGAAAGATAATAGTTTGAAGCATCAAACGTGTCGCGCCTACTGTGCAGCTGCACGCTAGGGCGTGGAAGGGGATGGCGAAGATAATTGGGGTTCTGGGTTTTGAGGCGCGAGTTGGACCTTACCTCCAGACTCGTCAGCTCGGTATGGACGTTGTGGCTTGCAAGCCACGGACTGACGCCTTTGCACTCATTGTGCGATGTGGAAGGCTGCAAGGGGCTGCGATTGCAATTCTAAAAGATAGTCCGAAAAGGGCGGTGTCATGGGGTGGAACAGCGGGAAAGAACACAACAACGCGAGGGTGTGTGTGCTTGGTTCTATCCACACCGCACCCAATCGTGATAACAAAACGTTCTTCCATATCAACCACTGCAGCAACTGGCTGTATCTGGACCGCTTCAAGTTGCATTGAGAGCACTTGCGAAGGGTCTTTGCCCACATCAGTATGGTTAATTGGGGGACTCTGACGCTGCACAGCGAAGCATTTGAAAAGAATAGCGCCTATTCACAGATTACCAACGTGACCTCAGGGCCGTTGGATGCCCTTTCCGAAGACACAAGACGGCGTCATCTCGAGTAGGGGACGCAACCAAATACTACGCGCATTGTTGGAATCATCCAGCCTCCTCTTTTTTTACCTTCCCGGCTCAAGGAGAAGGTGAAGCTGGAAATACACGGTTGTAATGAGGAATCGTTGTAATGCGGCTACGGACTACGTGGCCTCAACCACTACCAGCAGTGCAAAGCCTCTCTGGGTACTGATAACGATGGAACATACGTCCTTCATAATCAGCTGTTTTCTAAGGTATTGCACGAATACTATCAAAACCCTTTTGTCCCCGGCGTCGACCGTTTATTCTTTGGGAAACGCCTCTGGTCCAAATCTCTCTTCCCCGCTCTCTGTAGCCGTGATCCACTAATCCCAAAATGAGGGGTTCAGAAACAGACCCTGCGGAAAACTTCACATCTTGGAAAAAGATTCGTTTTCCCGCGATCTTATACGAGAGTAAACTTGC
The DNA here is from genome assembly GCA_032356245.1 of Endocladia muricata. Taxonomy (NCBI): domain Eukaryota; phylum Rhodophyta; class Florideophyceae; order Gigartinales; family Endocladiaceae; genus Endocladia; species Endocladia muricata. The sequence continues at coordinate 69,483 of JAUKWC010011106.1, read as the reverse complement.
GAGGTCAGATGCAGCCACATGGAACCGAAAAAGTACGAGGGTTTTAGCGCTACGTTTTGTAGCCAGGTTCCGTTCCCCATATACCCGTCTGTTTACCTCGTTGGCCCTTGTGCACCGCAATCTCTCTCTCACTCGTCGGTCAGACTATAGCGGTCGTGGCCGATTCCTCCTTGTCTGGCTACATTCCCTCGTTCCGGCCACTTATTCCTGTATCCTTTACTACGTCTATACCTATCCTCTCGCCACTGTACTGCACCCACCTCATTCTCTCTTCGCTCCAGACCGAATTTCTGCTCCTCATTGCGGTTTGTGCTCTTGAAGCCCGTCGTCGGAGGGCCGTCCTGCGTCGCTGTAGCACCCTTTTTTACGAACAGCCCGCTACCACATCTCCCAGGAATAACGCACATATCTCCACGGAGGATGTCACAACTTGTGTATCCCTTCTCTGCTTGTACTGTATCTCAATCGCCTCTGTAGCTAGTCGTAGGCCGGAGGTTCTCAGAGCTCCGCATCCCCTACGTAGATTTATGGTTTACGTACTTCACTTTTTTGAAGGTCTGCACCCCTTCCTCAACCCGATAATTGAAAGGAGAGGTCCTTCGGATACAGACAGGCTATTTCCGCAAATCATGGTGACTTGTTACTTCCATTTTAGAAAGCTTCATGTACATGTTGGCCTCCAATGGATTTACGTCGCCTTCCATAATGTTAGATTTCCCATAGTTCACGCAGAGTTGAGAGGAGGTGTACTACTCCCGTTCCTAGTGTCCGTTTAAAGCTCAAGAAGTTCTTGGTTCGGAGGGAGCAGGGCTGCATGAAAGTTCAGGGGACGCTTCGCGCTGATATAGTATGGCTGAGAAGTAATTTGTAACGTTTCAGTTCGATGTCATTGAAATAGGTGAGTTTATTCACCTGTTCAATGAACGGAGTGACCATCATACGTAAAGCATGCAGAGCACTGGCTCGCCGATTTGGGCTAGGCCCACAGCACTACTGCCGCCGGATTATGTACTGTGTACAAGCCACGTGGCCGGTGGCCGATAGTGTCAGTCACTGGTACGATGGCGTGCACTTCTGCCGCACGCACTGTACTACCCCACGTTGCGCACATGTGCTTGGTAATTTATCTGTGATTTTCTTTATTTGAATTTATTCATTTGGCATTCCCTGCCAGGTGGCAAAGTACTTTGTACTTTTGGTTGTAATATTTTGCTGTAAGTGTTACTTACTGCCGCCGATGATCCGCCGACGTAGGACCTGGCACGTATATATGTATGTCAACTCTAAATCTCATTGTAAACTAAGTCCCCGGGAAGGGGGTGGCTGAGTCTAAACTCTACACATGTTTGGCGCACATCCGCCAGCTATTAAGTTGCCTCCGTCGCTCCTCGTCCCCCTTCAATCGATCGCGTTGTCTCTGTCGTTACGCCATATCGCTAGAAGCGACCGTATGGGGGTTTTCCCGCGAGAGTGTAGGCCCCTCTGGGTGAGACTATACCGTACTTGTCTCTTGACGCGCCGCGCTCGCCTATTAGCCTCGCTGGTAGATTTGCAACGGGCACATTCCCGAACTCCAGTTGGACTACGCGCTATGCACTACGCGTGCCCAGTGAGCGTTCCGGAGATCGGTATTCCTACCGCTATTTCTGATGCACCACCTGAACTGTAGACTAGAAAGTCCTTTCACGATCCACATCGGTGGCGCGACTTTCCGAGCTTGTCGCGAACGACTGTGAAGACGGAGTGTACGTCCTTACCCAGGCCAATGTAGAGCACGCCACCACAGCGATTCTGTAGAACGACGCCCGTCGGGAACACGCCACCCAAACGATTCCGTTTAACCGGGTACTATCCATTCCGTCAGATACTGCCTATGAGGTGGTCCCAGCCACCTCCTTGCTGTTGCAGTACTAGTTTGAGTATAACTACTCGGTCTTGGTTCTTGTCGGGGTACCACCTGTTTCCAGGGACCCAGCTCTTTCCTTGAAATATTTCTCACTCTACCTTCCCGGGGCATAGCAACGCGTTGCCTGTATAGGCTGGTCTCCCGAGAGCCGAGCTGGAAGTAGGCTTCCAACCCACAGTTCGTAGTACTACTTTACGGGCTTGTCGACCCCCCTCTCACTGCACTAGGGCAGTGACCTACACAGTACTTTTCATGCAGTTCTTTCAATAGGCAGATTGCCTTACATGGAGTCAACGTTTATGTCACATGCGTAAAGATCCAATGTCTAATGATTACGTGACATGTAGTCTCATATAAGGCCAATTCCAGTCATATGAGGCAAGCATTCACACCGAAGAATTAATTTGTATTAAAGTTTCCATCCCCTCTTATCTTCGCGGGAGCGACGCCCCACTATAGTCACACTTTGGACTGGTTAGACCCGTCCAACCTCACCAACAGAAGATCCGAAGTTTGTGCCCAATATCCTCAAGAGTTCTTTATTTTCGCAATCCTCTTCTTCCACTTTCTACTCCCGTTGCATTTTTTGATGGTAAGTGCATACTAATACCCGCCTTTTGAAATCCGCACCAAAGTTTCGACGAATAAATTATGTTAACCAGGAGGGCGTGGGGGGTCTCAGAAACCATCAGAGATGTCCATAAGTCCTCGGTTTATGGCTAAAATGTCAAAGATGCCCAGGACAGCAGGCATTTTGCGGGCGGTGTCCAAATCATGGCGCTGCGACCGATAACCATCAAATTACGACAGGTCCCAAAGAACTTGGTGGAAGGGAAGCCCAAGTGGCTTCTCAGAGTTCTGAGCAATCGGGAATTCAGCCGGGCAGTTTCGAATCGGTAGGGAACATTAATCAAGCTGCAGACATGGTTGGAAAGACGTCTGTGTTTCCGTACATGGATGCGGACGTCCACTGAGTGCAGTACGAGGTCTTGTAGTACCCATGGTTCATTACACATTTTGCTGTTGCTGGCCTAGCATTACTACAACTGCACGACCAACAGGTAGTCGTCCGAGTCTAGTTTCACTGGACTCGGACTTCCTCCAAGTGAACGTCCGGGTCGAGTATTACTATGCTCGGACTGCCTCCAATTAGACGTCTGGATATAGCAATACTAGACTTCAAACTGCACTTTTCATGATACCTGGTGTGCTAATACTAGCTGATATACTATAGCCTGTGAAAGGCCAGGATACTCTTATATTGCGCAGCGGACTGCGACGCGTGGAAGTTCATCCCTGGTACTCCTGCACGACGTGTGCACTTTTCGCAGTTCCGAATGCAGTAGTGTTGCGTGTGGCTCTTTGTGAACTTCAACCGACCGCTCACTGCGTTCGGTGAATGTCCAGTCCAGATCTAGGACATTTCTATCCTGCTACATGAATAATCTTTTTCGAGTATTTGGTTGGGCCTACGTTTTCACCATAATGTCCCACCAATACCTTACTCCCTCCACCTCTCCACCATCAATGACCCAGACTCTCTGCATTGAATCGCACACAACACATTTCGCCACTCTTCAAAAGTCCCTCCCGTCCTGCCCACCACCGCTTTCGGTTTGGATAGTACTCTCCACCACAACCCACAATCCCTCACCCTCTCCACCATCAACAGCCTGCACTTCCCTAATCGCATCGCATGCCGCACGTCCCGCCATTCTTTAACGAACCCTCCCATCCCGTCCCCCATCCTTTCCAGTTTGTACACAACACCCCACCACCAGCGGCACTCCCTCACCCTCACCATCTCCAACAGTCCGCACTCCCCGCATTGCACCGTACAACGTACGTCTAGCCACTCTTCAACCACACCATGTCCCCCACAGAACCCTTCGCGCTCGTGCAAGCATTGTTTCGAATACGCATGGCTTACCTGTGCACGCCGTCGCATGACAAGGAAAACCTTTCGCTCAGTACTTTCTGTTGTTGACAGGGTGCCTCTGCAGATTAGGCGAGGTGGTCACCTGCGTCGCTGCGAATTAAATAGGGGCTGTGCCACATTCTTGCGTTTCATGACTTCGCCGCTGTGCCTTGAAGTAACCTTAGCCTGGACAAAACTTTGCTTATCTTTCAAATAGTGATATTGCAGTGTGAGTGCTTTTCGATCTCCACCTCTCGATGTAGTCGCTGTCAGAGAGCGCATGAAGCTTTCTTTTCGACACAGCCGATAGCGTGCATGTGTGTCGAATTGTAGGCCCCATCTTCCACCTTGACCACTCCCGCGTGCACGAAACCTGTACTAGGTTTCGTGAACGCCGGATTGGTTCTGAGCGGACCTTCTGTCTTATGCTTCGTGAAAACAAGAAGACAGCTCCAGCCGTGGAAGACGTCCGACCTCTCTGTTCTCCCACTCCTCTCGTCAGCCCTTTTCTCTGCAAGTGTCTTTGCAAGCCCTCAAGATGCGCTGCAACTTTCGGCTCTGCATCTACTCGTGTTCCGACGCGTAAATTCTTTGCAGACAAGAGCAACGGTGTTACTTCTGAACAAACCGGCTGGCCGAGCTCATCCCTACTTCTCCAAAAGGTTCACCCGCCCTTGAACGCCCTCACAGCTACGATGACAATATCGTTTGTGATGATGCTTCCGCGCCTCTGCTTCCCTTAGTCCTAATCCTGTGCGGACGTGATCCAGAGCCGACCACCAGGAAGACCAAGCTCCCCATACAATCAATCACAGTTTCAGTTGCCGAAGTGGAGAGGACTGCCGGCCTGCGCACGGTTGAGGAGATCAACTCTATTCTGAAGGATCCCGACTTGTCTTTGTCGCGCTTCAGAGAACGCATTCGCTTCTCACAAGAGTGTCGCTTTCTTACACTCGCTGCTGTCGACAAGGAGCTTCACAACCAGACATTCATGGAAACTCGTGTGTTGAACGACAGCGGTACGTTCTTTGGAACTGGCGTCTTCCGGGAACGTGTCCAGATCTTGCCAAAGCAAGTAGAGCAAGTCAACATAGAGTATTGCCACTTCCGCCCTTACGGTGTCCCCTCGTAGAGCGACACGCGTCCCCTCGCGCATCTCCTCCAAACTGAAGTGCACTAACCAGTTTCTCAAAACTTCATGAAAGACATCCCGAGTAAGGAGCTCGAGGTTGTCATCTGGGATACCAGGACGTCGGGAGCTCACTAGTTTGTAGATTGCATACAGATCTATACGGACGAATACACCTCTACGCTTGAGAACAGCGGCCTCGTTGCCTATCCCATGAGTCTCACACTCGTCAACTTCACTGCAACTTTCCGCTGACGCTGCATGATGTCCGGGCACAGCGGTTGGCTATGTTCCTGTCCATACCTTCACCACCGTGGACGGCAGAGGCTTTGACGTCTTTCCGCTCTCTTGCACTACCCGCGCACCAGACACTAGCACCTCCATACTACACTCCGCCCAGCTCTCTCTGCTATCGCCGCGACATGAACAAGCCTCCGCAGGCCTCAGACGAGCGGTCAGGAGAAGATTGAGAAGACGAAGGCGGCTGAGGAGAACAGAAGCTAACGTGGAGATGTCCCGCAGATGTCCGACGACATGGTTTCGAACCTACTGACGATCGGCACTATGAACGAGACGTCGTTGTTTGATTATATACCGGACACTTCAGAAAGTCTGCCATGCTTCGGCCCCCCAGCTCACGAAGAAGAGAAGTTATGGGTGTGGATGGCGAAAGACCCGCACCCCATGCTCTGGCTGCTGGCCATGGTCATATCTATTGAGCACCAGGTGCGCTTACATCTCACCACCAAGGACGTCGTAGCCAGGTATCGGCTCCAGTTCCTCGTGGGGACCTGCAGGGATTGGAGGAAGGTTGAGGGTGTCGATGTGGGTCCGGGCATCTTGAAGCCTAACCGGCCTCAGACGCACTTCTGGAGAAAAATTGCAGAGGGGGCCGAGAAGTATGGCAAGGCGTATGTCTGCTTTGAGAGGCAAGGAGGTGAGCTTCAGCACCTCGGATACACGTGCCTTGGGAGCTGCCATGATTCCGGCGGCTTTCCGAGCAGAAGTTTTGAGTTCTAATGATGACGGCCAAGTGGAAGCTTTGCCATGTCCAAAAGTTGCTCTCGTTCGTTGCGAGCACATGCAACCGGGAGAATGCACTGGGACAGGGCCGGAATGAAATCTGGTGGTACTATTCTGTGAACAAGGCGGAGAACGAGACGGATGCAGTAAGCCGGAAGCTTCGAATCGCGCGCTAATCCACTACACGGAGCATCAGGATGGAAGCTTACAAATCGATAGGGGAACTAGGGGCGGGTTTCCGAAAGGGGTTCAGAGCTGGACGCATAGATGCGTCAGTTCGCCGGCTGCGTCGGTCTCAGGAAGATATCTGGCAGGCAGCGTATCATATCTAAGATGGGGGTCGGTTTTTGGTTACTGGAAAGGAATGCCTGCTGCAAGCGCCGCACAATGATTTCGACTAGATATCGGAAGCGGATGAGATGAGCTTTTCTGCAATCGCGAACGGGACAGTGGGCTTCCATTATAAGTGTGTGAATATTGACACGTGTTCCCACACGGGGAGGAGAGCGAGGAAATGGCCGCAGCGGCGTTGGTCAAGATGAAGAGGATCATTGTGTAGCCCAACTTTGTTTGTTTGTCGGGCGTGGGAATCTCACGCATGCACGGGCTCGACACGAAGACCGCATTGCGGATGAGTTGTCGGCACGGTACCACGTGTACTTTATGCTGGAAGAGAAAGGTGTCCAGGACCAGTTGTTCTACGTACTGGGAGGGCTACCGCTGTTCCGTGTCAGTAAGATGGGCCGTGGTAGTCGTAGGAGTTGTGAACGACGTAAGAAGTAGGACAGTGGGGACTACGCGGACGTGGTTGAGTGCGCAGACTGGGAAGCGGACGGGAGTAGTAATAGGGCAGAAGAGTTCAGTCCTAGAAGTGATGGCTTCCAATCCAGTGACCCCGCGGATTTGACTGCCAATCCGACAAGTAGTGAGGAAGAGTAGGTAGCGACTGGAATAAGTCGCGGAATAGTGTGAAGTAGAACGAATTTCAACACTAAATGTCAGTTGAAGAACCATTGTCGACAAGCCGGCTACACTATAGCACCTCAGGAAGACTTGCGTTCAGCCCCAAAAAAGGTCGCCTGAAAAAGTCGGCTACTGGAGCCGCCACAGCAGAAAAAAGAAGTACTGAAAATTTAGAGTATGGGGTGTCACTATGAACAGGGGCTGAGATCTATACATGTGAAACCACATGAGTAGTACAAAGTTCAATTTAAAGAAGAACATCTATCTGTCCGTGTATGTTCACTTGCGCAGATCTCAACCATTGTCACTAGTGATACTCGACCGATCTTAAACATTACTTATTTTTCGACGTCGCGAAATACACGTGTACAGCCGTTTTCTGACATCAACTCGAGGCTTGGTTTGTTTCTACGCGTAGTGTGGTCCGTGTAGAACTTTTTGAGGACAGGAAGTGTGTGCCTCTCAATCTGCACGTGTCAACCGCAGCACGGCTACGGCAAGGATGTAGTGAAATGTTGGCGTCTGTACTCCCCACGTGCTTCTAAGGATAGGTGGCGGTACAGCAGAGCAAGAAATTCGTTCTGTTTGCAAGGATGCGAACGTGACTGTTGACGTCAGCCCTGTGCTGCAAATCGCAACACGTGGGTGCAAACCACGCCGTGCCAGAAGTATGAACTCGTATGCGCATTGATAACCAGTGACGGGTCTTTCCACAAAGCAGGCTCTACTACACGAACGCATTGTGAAGGAGAGAAGCGCTACAATTGAGCCCGGCGATACATTTAAATGTCCAACGCTCGGCACGTACTAAACTGAGGCCGTCCAGCTCTACTCGTACGCTTGGCCTCGCCCTGCGCCGATTACACGCTAGTTCTTGTTTGCGCTGCACGAAGTTTGCAGTGCTGTATGAGAAAGGAGCGCAGAGGTTTTTATACACCGTCTCTTGCCATATAACACTGGCACTATTCTAGGTGAGACAGGGCACCCGACGATCCCCGAGCTTACTGCTCAGTCTCTTACAGCCGTAGATAGCGTACATTGGGCGTGGACGTCTTTGATACAGTATGGATAATCCGCCGGAAGTCAAGTAAGAATATGAAGGGTGCAAGGTAAGCATATCCAAGTGACGCAGGCTTTAGGACAACCACTTGACATTGGGGTCCGTGAAGTGAGATGCGCGACCGCAGTGTGCTGCACAAATCGTGGCATGAGCTGGATATTTTACTAGGAAATGAACTGCGAGAACTGGGTGCAGGCGTAGACAGGACGTGGAAGTTCATAATTTTGATTTTTGGAAGTCGGCGTCCATGCGGAAACCAGCTGTGCTGCGCGAATTCCATATTATGGAATGCTACGGAATTCTCGGCCTTCTAAGGCATCCCAAAACATGCCGTACATGTGGAAGGTGTACATAGGTACTACACGCGGTGGGCGTCGGAATCCATTTCCGGAAATGCAGACGGAGTCGTCATTTCACACTGAGCAGAAGTCAAAGTGCATCTATTCTGGTCCCAGCGGTGAATCGGAAAGGGTTCACTCGTGCCGAAGTCCCTCTCGAAATGGACGGGATTAGGTGCACGAAGGCTTGGGGGTCTTTCATTCAATCAACAAGATTTTATGTGAGAGCCCCTACCCTTTACTATGGACACTGCTCGAATCCTAGTTCCTCACTCGACCGGAAACCGGAAATCCAATGTGAAATGAAGTCAACTTGTTGCACTTTCAGTAGCGTTATGATTTGTCTCGAGTTAACAGCAAGAAGAGATTAAAATCGTCTCCAGTAGCTGGAGAGGAATGCTAATCAAGAGGCGTCAGTGCTTCTTCGGCTCTTCGAAACCTGTTTTTACAAGAATAAAATCATCATTGCAAGATCGTATTTTGTATCAGTGGAGGCGGCAAGAGTGCTTTTCCAAAATTGCCAGTGTTGTGAACAGAGCTAGAAACGGGTATCCGGGGAATGTCTTTCAGGAGCATAAATAGTCGAGAAGTGTTTCCTAATCAGTAAGATCAGTAAGAAGCCGGCCGTCGCAGCCGTCATGTCGGCCGATTAGTGAAGACACTATATCATGAGCTCTACTAAGACAAGGTGGTCTGGTGAGGTTGCATATCGCGAGAGGTGGACATCGCATGACAGAAACCCACAACTGGGGAGAATTGAAGCAGCCATTTTGTTTTATAAGTATTTGTTTTCTTTTCATGATGAAAACACACCACTCATAAACGGTTAAATTTCCTATCAAGTTATATGTAGGTGAGAATTACTAAGGAACTAGCTCCCTGCATGAAGAGCATCGTCGTTGTGGTCAGGATGAGTTTGGGTTACAAACGAAGTTTGAAATTGGACTTCGGGCGATGAGAGTGGACGTCTCTCTACCATGTACGTGTTCTGCTCACCACTGGAAAATGTACTTAAGAAGACGACAGAGTAGGGTGTCGGCCACGAGTGATATATACTGCCAAATGGCAGATGGGCTCTGTACGGCACTGCCATAGTACTTGTCCCTCGGTGTTGCACAGAATGCCTTGTGCAATGAGATTCACCGGATTCGGCAGCACACAAAGCTAGGCTTTCAGCAGACCCGCTGTCGAATAGCGACCAAGTTGTCAACGGTAAGGCGGAAAGGCCCAGCGGGACTCAACAGTGTGTATTGGGTCAAAGGCACTGAAGCAGCTTTCCCCGGCGGAAAGGAGCAATCAAAGGTCCCGGACTTTAATAGTCCTCGACGGGATCCGTAACTAACCGGTAGGGTTGCAGATTCGCCCTCCGGCGTCCTCCCTCAGTTTATAGTACTTGCAATCGCTGTAGCGCCAGCGGCGCAGGCGTGAATGACGAGTTATACCGCTAATATTCAGAGTTCACGATGGTCGAGCAACTCGGTAGCTGACCAACGGGCGAACAGGGAGGACTGATCGTCCTATCGGAAGAGAGTGCAACTTCCATCTTGAGGTAAGGGTGTGCTCATAGTACAGCCATATGGATTGTATGGTTCACCAGCGTTTGATAGCAACTAGGACAAAGTAACGTATCAGCTTTGGGTCGAAAATACCGAGGCCGGAAGTGCCCAAACGGAGGGTATCTCTGACGTTGGGGGTGTGATTTGCGATGAAAATGGGAGCTATCGGCCCACGTGTCACAATGTAGAAAGAAGGCATGTGTTTCCGGCATTGGATGCGGACATCCACCGGGTGCAGTAGTGTAGTAAAACTTGCACACCTCCTGCAAATTGTTGAATGCCATGGAATGCTGACTTCCGTGGCATCTCAAAACGTGAAGTTCGTCTAGTACGGCGGATTTGCGCATGGACGCCGACTTCCAAGAGGAAAACAATTCGAACTGCAACGTCCTGTGAACGCCCGCATCCACTGGCCGCTGTTCACTTCGTGGCAAAACGCCCAGTTCGTGTTGCGAATTGTGTAGTACACTGTAGTTCTGCGTCTCACTTTACGTACTTCATTGTCACATGGTGAACTATGGCCTGCGTCACGTGGATAGGCCCTACCCGGGACCCTTCATATTCTTAATTGCCTTCCAATGGATATCGCGCGAATGCAGTCGAGGCCGCTACGCGCAATATGCGGCATCTCTAGCTCTAGGGAACTGAGTATTATGATCGGAGATATTCGGGTGCACTGGCTCAACTAGAATCTTGCGACCGTTATATAGCAAGGGACGATGTGTAAAACTCTGCGCTCATCTCTCTGACAGTATTGTAAACGTAGCGCAACGCAAACAATAACTGACGTATGATCCTCGTAAGGCGACGCACAGTGCACGAGTGCGGCTGGACAGCGTCGGTTTAGTGCGTGCCGAAAATAAGACGTTCAATTGTATTGCGGGGCTCAAACGTATTGGTTCTGTCATTTCCTAAGCGTTCGTGTAGTAGAGCCTGCGTCGTGCATCGCCTCGTCACAGGTTAGCAATGCGCGCAAGAATTCAAACATCTGGCACGACGAGGTTTGCGCCAAGGTCTTGGCAATTGCAGCGCAGATCTAAGGCCTAGAGTCGAGTTGGCAGCCTTTCATACGAAACAACATTCTTCCTACGCTGTACAGCGACCTACTCTTAGAAGCACGTGGGCTGTACAGACGCAGACACCCCAGCCCACTCTGGCCGTAGCCATGCTACAGTTGACCTGTGCAGAACGGGGGGCACACATCTGTTGTGCTAAAATGATTTGACATGTATCACCGCACATCCGTCAACACTTGCAATTCTACAATACAAGAGACTGTGAGTACGTTCTCGTTGCCGAACGATGCGAAGGGGTCGATGCAGGAAGATATGGTTCTGGAATACTGCGGACTCTTCACGATATTGAGTGGAGGTATCGCTTCTTCTGTTGATGAAACAGGACAGCTGTGGTGCCTACTAGACACTGAGCCTTGCTTGATGTAAGGTCCAAAATGGCGCCATATGAGGGCAGTTAACAACCGAAATATTGTCTGTAGTATACCATACGTGTGATGAATATGCTCCTTGTTTCAGATGTTGTTTATCTCACCTTCTTCTATCCGTTCAAAACAAAGGGTAGCCTGCTCCGGGGCGCCACAACTCTGAGAGCGCGAAAAGACCGCTCAGTCTTTCTACGGATCACTCTGCCAAAATTAAGCTCTCAACGACCTTCGTGCAGATATCAAGAACAGCAGGAGTTCAATTCTTCTTGACCCTTCATTACCTCCGCGACCTCTGCGACCTCTGGCGTCATATGAGGGCAACTTTGAAGTAGCAATATAAAATCATGAGGCCCTTTTTGTTCATACTCCGTTTAATCCAAGCGACGTACCGTACTATTGACAGTCGGGACATGATAGAGCTGTTCAGGTTCCCCGACACGAAGAGCGGGAATCCCACCGGATATTCCGACAAGTCCTCAATTTTCGAAAACCATGTCTCTCACTTCCCACCTCCATGGTATCGTTTGATGGCGAGTTCATACTTGCTCTCGCGTTTTCACCTTCTACTAGAAGTTTCGACGGATGAATGGTGCTTACTGGAAGGCCGAGGAAGTCTCTGGAACCATCACAGATGTCAACAACTGGCAGGCCAACGGCACAAATGTCACTGATGCCAACGTCAGCTGGGAGCTTGCAGATGGTTTCAAGTTCGTGTCACTATGGCTGACAAACGCCAAAGCAGAAGACAGTCTGGAAAACGCCGCGGAAAGAGGAACCGCAGTTTCTTCTCATAGCTTTGGACAATTGGAAAATCAGGCACGAAGTTCCGAATCGGGTGCTGCCTTCGACCGCGTGTCGTCCTTAGGTGGACAGAGTCCCAATGACACAAAGAGGACAAGCCGAGATGCATCTCGCCACGTCGTGGAGGCCAACGGTAAAGTGTGGACTCGTGCCGAGGCCACACTGGAAATGAATGGACTCACTCGCACAAAGCCTTTGACAGTCATTGCTCCAATCGACGATATTGTATCTGGGAGTTCCTGCCCTGCTTGCTTGGTCCCATTACAATACTTCATGTGGACGTTCCCCAAGCGCCGTCTGAATTGCATGGTCGCGTCGACAAAGACGGGACTGGAAAGCAACTCTTTCGTCACAACAAGCAAAAGTGAAAGTTTAGGTTTTTTGGGGAATGTGGTACTTGTGACAAGATGCCAGCTCAGCGATTATCTCACGTTGTGGGGCACCATCGTGAGCAGCCAGGAATTGCTATCGTCTCGCTTTGGTGAAGAAATGCCCCGTAACCATTTCGAGCATCTCCGCACGTGCAACGCATTTACCGGACCTTGGAAGCAGCACGGAGACTGTCAATACGAGATGAAACGTGGTAAAAAAAAAATGGAGCGCAATTAATGATCGTCGGGTCACAAAACTGAACCCGTTTCACCGCGTGTACATCGATTGGAGTATGTCGAGTTGGTACCGGGTAGGGATGATCAGGTTTGTATTGGAATTCCGCAGTATCTGTCACCCAACCGCAGTTCGGAAAGCGGATGTGAAATCGAGTCAGCTTTTTGCGGAGTTAGGGGCATCATGGTTCGTCCCGAGTTGACATTTTCAGGAGATAATAATGACCATCGACAGTTCGAGAGCATCTGTAACCACGAAACATCCGTACTTACCGTCCTGGTTGAACCATGGTTTCACACGAACAGATTCGTTTGTGTTGACTCGTACTTCACATCGGTTGAGACACCTGAAGTGCTTGATGGCGATGGCATGAGGTTCAGTGGCGTTGCCAAGACATCCAGACAGAAATACCCTCTTGAATACCATCCAGGACGGGAAATAGCCAACGAAGGTTCCCATGTCGCGATGGTTGTTGATAATCCTGAGTGCATAGCCGTCATGTGGAATGAAAATAATACACGCTATTTCATCAGCTGTACTAGAAGGGCCTGAGTTGGTGACATCACATAGCGAAAGACGTAGAGACCCTGAGACGGAACCTCTCACGTGGAAAACATTACGGCTGCCATTCTGAAAGTCTTTCACAACTAGTGTGGAACGTGCTCTCAGGTTGACAAGCACAACCGCTGTGGGCAGAATGAACTTAAGCTAGTAAAGTAGCTCAAGGCTCAAGATTAGGAGATGCCAGTCAACAATATTCTACTAGCTTTTCACATCGCCGACTCACGGAAATTGTACACGGGACTCTGAAAAGCTCCAGGGCTGACCATAAACGATTTGTATTGTCAACTTGAATATGAACTTGTCGGTAGTGGTCTAGCGGAGATAATACTAGCTCGCACGGGGTCTTCATCTGAAACCCCCAATGACGGCATGAACTTCGAGAATGTTTTCAAGGTCCGCTCAGCCCTCGTAAAGCGCAGATGTGTGTTCCTTGACGGAAAATCATCAAATACGGCTTTTTCGTCCCGCTGTTCTTTTTCGAAGTACAAAAGTAAATCGAAATTTTTGTGTTCAGGTTGTTTCTGAGATATTCGCAGAGACAATTAAAAAATGTTTACTGTTGAATTGACACGGAACGAACTCAACGCCATGTCTCGGAGGTCGGTGGTTCCGGGTATGAAGTAAATGAGGAAAATTGTTCGAGAAGGTTTGGTATTTTGGGGAGGAAAGTTTGAAGCTAATGTTAGTGAGTCGTCCTGGTTCACTTCGGAAGTATCACTTCCAATTGTTTAAAAAAATTAGCGAAGATCCTATTGACGCCAACACCTTGACAGGCGTCACAAGGTTTGCTAGATTTCATTATATCGCTATGCTATACACGTTCAGAAGATGTGACCGTGCGCTGGCTTCTGTTCAAGTGGGCTCGTTGGAAGAGTCCTGAAACACAGCTACTTTGGACCCTGTCGAGTCCGCGAAAAGGAGTTCTAAGCGCAAAGGCTCTCAGCGAGAATCGAACTTGTTGATACATGCTCTCCGAGGTTCCCTAAGCTCAATGGACTATCTCGTCGCAGTCAGAAGGAGTTGTTGAAAGTTTTATACCTGACTGCAAAAGCAGCACAATGTGTATGGATGGGGCATAAAACCCTTAAAATCTCATATAAAAGCAATGCTTTAGTTGATCTATATTGCATGCATGATTTGGGCCTCATTCGGGGCCATCCCACAGCCGAGAAACAAAGATACCTATATACGGTAGTACCAATGATGAACGTACTGTTTGCTGTTCGTGTTATCTCTCCCGTCCCCGTGCATAGTACCAACCCAAAGATTAGCCTACCCCGTTACACTAAAACTCTGGTTGAGGAAAACTTTGGCCCCGTTTTTTTTCAACAACTCACTCGTCCCAAATAGAGTATTCAAAGACCTTGAAGTAGATACGAAGAACGGCACCAGTGGGAGTCTCCTTGATGCATTGATATCTCCGCAAGGTTTGGCCTCATATGAAGCCAAATGTCGATTAGACACCAGCTCTTCCAAATTTTGAACACTACGAGGTGTCGCTCGGGCAAAAAGAAGCTAGGCGACCTGCTAATAACTTAATTGCTCGAGCCGAACGTTGCCACGAAGTAAGGCCGAATGGCCGATAGACACTCGTATCCATTACTCCCTTTTCCCCTGATTTCTGTGCTCACTTGAGAAGAAGCGCAACTCGGCGCTCGTAGGAATCAAAAAGAACGTGATTCATCGGATAGCGCTTTTGAACGACTACTTTTTGCTGCGGATGTGTTGTCAAGCTCGGACAGCACGAGTGCAGGAAGCACCACTGTTAAGGACAGAGTGAGCCCAATTCAGTGGCAATCTGTAATCTTCCAAGTCTAATGGGCACATCTGACGAAAATCGATATCAATGACGTCAATGGTACTGCATGTTTACTCACTCCGATCTGGACTGTGTACACTGCATGCCTTACAGGTCGAAATCTAACTATTGTGTACCACCAGTCCGAGAGTCCGAGAAGACCTTGCCGAACCTCTCTCAAATGCCCACTATGAACTGTTCCATATGGTAAAGTCGACGTTAAGTGGATTCGATAGCCCAAGCTTACCCGTGGGTTATTTAAACCTGAATCTGAAACGGGGCACGGGGTGGGGCAGTACGTGTTATGATCCGAATCGGACAACAACCCCTCCCCGCGCTCCCCATCCACTTGATCTTCTCCGCTCGGGTTCGTCATTTTCTGTTAGGTTATGACTGAATGGAGATTAGATCCCTGAGCATAAATCGCATGCGCTGAACAGATTTGCCCGCGAAATGAAGCAAATTTTCAGATGCTGCGCCCGCTAAGGAGTAAGTATGTGGCATTCTTTGACCGTGTACAGTATTTCATTGTAGGCACGTTTGCGTTTTGATTTGAGCAGCATCTTTCCGTGGTAGAACGATCGCAATATTTCGTATGCCTACTGACCATGTCGGCATGCTCTTTCGTCTCTACTCTCGTGTCATCTGTCTGATGTATGGTGAGAAAAATCTATAGTACGTCGAAAACTCGGATACACGGTCCAGCTAATTGCTGAAATCGGAGTCTTACTCCCCCTCTGCATCTTCGGCAAATTATGAACATACGGTCATATGCTTTGGTGATGGAAACTCGTGTCAAGATATTCCTAACCACATCTTCCTTCCAGCTAGTTCCTTGAGGAAGAGATCTGTGACGTTCATGGAGTGCTTCCCACGTGGGGCCGCTGAGCTTTGCTGGTCAGGACGACAGTAGTCAGTGGATTCTAAGCTGCTATGGAGATTGGTACCGTACCAGCTTCCAAACTGTACCCACTAATGTTTCAGTTGAGAAAAAGAGGACTTTCGTAAAAAAATAGTCGAAGAAATCTGGGAGGTGTGGCTCGCTCGTAATTAGACCGCCTTCCTGAACGCAGTACGAAAATAAGCAAGTATCAGTTTACATCTGGACCAACCAGAGTACCGATCTGGACAGCAGTTACATGTTCTCTTTACAAGGGAATCCTAATGAAAGGGCAGGGATCTCAATCAGAACGCCTTTCATGCAAAAGGGCGCCGTAGTAGACTGACAAGTATGGCTATTATTTGATGGACAAACGCGTTCTAAAAAACCTCGCGAATTTGCTCCGGCGTGCAACATCACGTTGGGAACCACAACAGATACATGGTGACGCAGAGTGACCGTACTCATGCCGCAACAAGCTGGCATAATTTCGCATCCACTTCCCAGCTTGCGATCGAGTGAGTCATAGAGCAGAATAACTGCAGAAATCTAGCTCCCCCATAGTACGTACGACCTCGACATGGTTTCATCGACGCATATGCAGTGAGACGGCCTGACTGATGTGGCCCGATGATCGTTAATTACATCAACAAAACCATCATTTAGGCTCCATCTCGGATCCATACACTCAGCGCTGCTTCCAATTCCTGTAAGGACGATGCAGGCTTGCAGCTGCTCGAAACGGTTGCGAGGCACCATTTCATAAAAACGCGCAGGTGGGAAGTACCTGCTGCTCGTGGTGTTGTTCCACAAAATTTAACGAATGCTGAACCTGCATCTCGTCAACAGGACCAGAATCCCGAAAGAACGTAACATTTCACCTTTGCTTGTGGTCCGGGAATAGTTGCTTTGCAGCTCCGTCTTCGTCCACATAACCATGTCGCTCAGATCGCGCTGCCGGAATATCCACATGACGTAGTCAATTGGAGTAAATTTGGCAAGGGAGGAGCTCTCAGATAAAATATCGCCGATTGGACCAGGGACCTTCTAAGGCTTCATGCCATTGAAGGTATTCATTTCAAGTGTGACCTCGGCAAGATTCAACACTGTCCCGTTGCCCTCACCGCCCGGGCCAGGTGCATATTGGCTTGTGCTCCTTGTGAAATTGTGCCTGTCTCCATCCATGGGTGTGACAAAGTCGATGTCAACACGATATTTGGATCTGCCTGACTGATTTCCCAACTCCTAAGAGCTCTGAGAAGCTATCGGGGTTCCTGCTTCAGAGGTAGTCTCCGGACTCCTTCTGCATCGATGTTATCATGCCGCAGTGACATGATCTTGGGACGATCAGCAAGCTCTCAGTTGTCTTTGACATGGCTGACATTGTTGACGTTGTGCTTGAGCTTATCGACATCTTTAACAGCTCCAGAGACTTTGCTCACCTCGCAGTTCGTTCTTTCCGTCCGCCGAAAGCTCGAGTTGGGTGGTATAAGTCGAGCGAGAGTATGAACTCCCGATCCAACGATGCGATGGGGGTCACAAATGGGAGGCGTTGTTTTTTGAAACTTTAGGACTCTTCGGGATATTCCGTAGAACTCTCGCTTCTGCTGGCTATGAGGCGCGACAGGTCTAGCCTGTTAGAGCTATCAACACTCCCGGGCGTCGTTTGGCCGAAAACAAGGAGTGAAATAAATTCTTAATCTCTTCATATTTCTACTTCAGAGAAAGCCTCACTTGAGGCAATTTGGCCTCATCTCAGGCCAAGTGTCCAACAGCCACTAGATACTTCCCGAAAAATCGACAAATGTCTGTACCTGGGACTCGTGCGCTAGCAGTTTTTAGCGAGTAGAAATCGGCCTTTCACGCGTATATGAGCCAAGAACGCACCATAAGCACTCCGCACGGTATGTTTTAGCTACGTTTTGCGCTTGATGCGTTCTCAATATGAGCACATGTTGATTGTCGTTCTCAGAATTTGCAAACATGGAAGAACACCCTTCACCATCACTGTCAACTATCGTTCAACTGCTACATTAGTTCTTTCCTAGCGCATTCGTTCCTGTTATATTTGCTACAAATTTACAGGACGGCACGAGGACCGTTACATACATGCCCGTCCTGACTCTGCCGTTGTGCAGACCGGTCCTTCGTCACACCCCATGCCTCCCTTCAATGCGACACTTTTCCGCGTGTGCATTTCCCAAGGCACTCTCCAATGTTGCCGCGGGCTCCCCACACGCTCCTTTCATGAAAGGTAAAGCAATAGAGACAGAACACTCGAGGTTGACTGGCGCTAACTTTCGTCAATACGTCCCCGTTTTCTCCAGTTATGACACCTCCCCCTTGTCTAGAGACCTCTCTTTCAACCATCGATGAAGGACGCAGATAGTGCTGAATCGAAATTGCACATGAATTGCAAGTGCGTATTCTTCGGGAGATTCGCAAATCAAGCCCCGAATAAGTCCCGTTAAACATTCCAAGCGAATTGTCGGATAGAACTGCGGGTGACAGGCGTTCCGCGCAGTTTTCAAGTAGAGCTGTAAGTAGCGATACTGATGAGCGGGTGTCAATTTTACGTGCCGGTAGCAGTCTTTCGGAGCAGTTGTCAATTTGAACTGCATGTACAGTAATACTGAGTTGTTGTCCAACAAAACCGGAGGTGGCAGCAATTCAAATTTTCAAATGGCGGCTTTCGAGTAATAGGAGCCCTGATCCTGATTAGTTTTGAACTGACTGTAATTCCAATCTAGATTCATTGAAAGTGCTCTTTTACTGTGCCACTCTTACTTGTAAGACTCTCACAGCCTTGATTGCCTACGAACTCTTCGTGCACTTCACCCGCCCCCCTTCCACGACCGCTCCGCTCCTAGTGACCGAACCATGGTGATAGGCGTCTCCAAAGTTGAGGGCGCCCCTATTTTCGTCCCAAAACTGCAATATACAGTAGCTTTGAGCACAGCTTGTGATGCCGCCCGTTCTTTGTCCAACCAAAATACGCGCACACGCCAGTACTCATCCTTCAATGACCCCCGAACTGCAGAACATGCTTCAAAGCCTCCCCTCTTCTTCGCTGCCCCTCGCCATCCTTCCCCGGTCCCGCATGTTCTGCCCACATTTTGACATGTAAACCTCTCGAGACCCATTACATGGTCCAAACTTAGTTGTAGTTTATTTGCGGCCATCGCTCCCATGCCTCGCTGCTCCCCCATTGCAACCTTTACTGGCCAGAAAAAAAGAAAGAAATGACCGTACTTTGTCGATCTCTTCGGGAGTGTCTCCACCATGCGAACCTCCTCCTCTTTTACCTCCTCGTTGCTATCTCCCACTTCCCCGCTTCCTTCCCGTATCTCTGCGTATTAGATAGTGCCCGACGCTGTGGCTGTGCCCCGGAGCGGCAGAGCGGATGATATGTCGGGCGGTGCGTACAAAGGGTCTGGGACAGCCACCCGTCCTGTGCAAAGGGTTAGACTGGCCAGGTTAGGTGGCCGTTAAGGAAGCAATGAGGATCAGAAGAACGCGACAGAAGACGACACAGGAAGGGAGGACCACCCGCCCGACTGGTTGCATGTGCATTGCCCGCACCGAAGCGGACTTCAAGCGAGTCCGAGTAGTCCAATAATTATATCATGACAACTTTTCCGATACTCCCTCATTCCGCTATAAAGGCAGCGTAGAGTGTGGAAATCTTATGCGGCGTCCAGCTCTCCACCTTCTTCAGCGACAGAAGGGACAATTCCCCCGAATACATTTGTAAGCGCCCAACTAAAGAGCAATCTGCTCCCAGCATCCAACCTATGTCGCAGTATTGGATCTCGAAGTTACACTCACCGTTACGGTTCAATCTCTGACTTCACTTCCCGACAACTGCATAGTGCTAATCACAAGGCCAAGGATATGCCAGGCATCGTTTGAGGTGCCAATAAGTTCAAGGTTGAGGGCAGATATATCACCGATACCCATGGCAACCGTGCGCTGACAGCGATCTTTAACATTATATCCCTAGGACTGACGAGATCAAAGCATGTATAGGTCAACGAGATGACACTGGAGCTGAGTCTCGAGCTGCTCCTCCTAGTTGTGAGCAGGTACGATTGCAGTTCAACGTTTCAGAATTGAATGTTGACACTGACTACCGTGTAGTCATGGATGGAGAAAACCGTGCTATGATAAGGAAAATAAGTATAAATCCTTCTCGTCTTGTCATGCTGGAAGGCTGTACAATGTAAACTTCGGCGGAGGTCTAGCCGGAAATGAACATTGTCGTGTGCATGATGTAGAATACTGCCCTTCTGCAGGTCCGGGGCCAGTGCACAAGGTACTATCCGGTATTGGATTTCTTGCCTTTATGAGCCAAAAGAGCTCGGCTCTTGAAAGAATGGCTCTCTAGTAGCAACCACGATGCCGACAGCAGCGTGGTAAGGATGAGTAGGTCTCACTCGTCGGTCGTGTCGCAGGGAAAGTCGAGGAGAGTTCTTCGGGAATTCGAGGTAGCGTGCGACCACGGACTGTACCGTCCTCGAAAGGATCGGTATCGGGTCGGGATAGTGACACAATCGCTCTCGGGCGTGCTCTATCATGCATGGGTTTACGAAATTTCTCTCGTGCGTGCTGTGCAGTTGCGTAAGAAAAGTGGTACTCTAAATTGTTAGAGTGGCTGACTGTTGAGCAAGTCGGCAGCTCATAGAAACTCTAATGCAAAGGATTGTTTGTCCCATCAGAAGAGAGTGCAGCTTCTACCGGAGGGTGGACGAGCGCTCAATGCACAGCCGTACGGCCTGTCCTGTCGGCAAATGTCGATGGAAATCAGGAGAAACAAATCTCCAAGATGATGGTCGTGAATCGGAAGGTGCGAAGGGGCCGACAGCGAGGAGATCTCTGACGTCGGGGTCGTTCATCACAACGGTAGGGGTAGCTCACGTGTTTTCGCATCAGGCGTGGTGGCGTTTGTATTTCCGGAAACGGATGCAGATGTGCACTGAGTGCTGCACGTGGTTTACGAGTACCCGTGGTTAGCTACACATTTTGCAGTCATAGGTCTAGTAATACTACTCCTGGTCTCGCACCAGGCGGACCTCCGAGTATAATATTACTGGACTTCGAGTTCTGCCAAGGCATTTGTCTGGGTCCACAGTTACTACACTCGGAACTCCACCGAGTGGACGTCCAGGACCAGTGTTACTAGATTCGGACTTCCAAAGAAGTGGGCGTCAAGATCTTGTAATACTAGACTTGGAGCTGTACTTTTAGAATTTCTTGATCTAGTCATACTACCCAATATACGACGCCTTATAGAGGTCCAGGATGCACTTATGCTGCGCGACGTACTGTGATGTGTGGAAGAGCATCCTTGGATTCAGTGCCCTTCAACTCCACTTTTCGCAGTTTCTAATGCAGCACTGCTCGATTCGGAAGTACAAAAAGTGCAGCTGCGCATCACACTTCTTGAAACTAAACCGAACGCTCACTGCGCGCAGTGAACGTTCAGTGTCGTTGTACGAAATTTCCGTACTGCTTCATGAATAGTCTTTCTCGATTGATCGGACGGACTTGCATTTTCATCATCATGCCCCTCCATCACCCCTACTCTCTAGACCTCTCTACCTCGAATGAACCGCATTCTCTGCATGGCATCAGACACCACAAGCCTCGCCACTTTTCAACGACCCTTCCCATCCATCCCCCCATCCCTTTCAGATTGTACACCACACTCCACCACCAGCTCTCTCTCACTGTCTCCACATTCGACAGCCCGCACTCCCCACATCGCACCGTATACCACATGTATAGCTACTCCTCAACTATGCCTCCCTCCACGCCCACAACTGCTCCCAATTCGTACAGCATACCCTACCATCACCCGCGCTCCCTCACCCGCACTCCCTCACCATCCCCACCTCCAAAAGACCGCACTCCCCGCATCGCATCGCACAACACACGTCACGTCACTCTTCAGCGACGCCTTCCATCCCGCCGAAACCCTTTGCTCACGTGCGAATACCGTTTCGAATACGCGCTCCTTACCTGTACACGCCGCCGAATCACACAGAAAAGCCGCAGCTTCGTGATTTCTCTTGACGGCAGGGTACCTTTTCGGATCTCACGCGGTTGTGTTCCGCGTCGCTGCTGTTGAAACAGGGATTCTGGAAGGTTTTTGCGCTCCACAGTTTCGCCGCTGTGCCTTGAAAATACCCTAGACAATACGAAATTTTGGAAATCTTTCAAGTATGGATACTTCAGTATCACTGCTTCGCGATTCTGACCTCTTGTTGAAGTACCGTCAGCGAATGCATAATGCTCTTCTGTCGACACAACCAGTAGCGTGCATGTATGTCGAATGGCAGGCCCAGTCTTCCACCTTGACCACTCCCGCGTGCACGAGATCTGCATTAGCTGCCGTGAAAGCGAAAGTGCTCGCAATTGGGCCTACCGTCTTGTACTTAGTGAAACCAAAAAGACAGCCACACCTACAAAAAACTTCCTACCTCTCCCTTCTCCCACGACTCCCGCTAGCCCTTCTCCTCGCGGCCATCTTTGCCAGCCCGCAATATGCGCGGCAGATTTCGGCACTGCGCCTACTCTTCATCCGACACGTAGTTCCTTTCCAAACACGAGCGACACTGTCACGTCCAAACACACCGACCGGCCGAGCTCGTCCCTACTTCTCCGCAAGGTTCACCCACCCGAGAACCTCCTGTACAGTAAGATGAAAACGTCGTTTCTGATGAGGCTCTCGCGCCTCTGCTCCCCTTGCTCTCGCTCCTGTGACACCCTGATGCAGAACCAACCACCAATAAGACCGATCTTTTTACACAATCTGTCGCAGTGTCTAGTGACGAGGTAGAGAGGACTGTTGGCCAGCGCACGGTTAACGAGATCGCCAATATCCCGAGGGATTCTGACTTCTCTCTCGCGCGCTCTGGAGACCGTATTTGCTCCTCACAAGAGTATCCCTCCCTCATGCTCGCTGTTGTCGAGAAGGAGCTTCACCAACGGCCCTTCTTCGTAACTCCTGTCTTGGACCACAGTGAGATGTCCTTCGGAACTATCTACTTCCTCGATTCTGCGGACTTCCCTGCGAGCGCAGGCAGCGGAAGCCAACGCAGAGTCTCCCTACTTCCGCTCTTGTGTTGACCATCCACTGAGCGACACGCATCTGTTCGCGCAACTCCTGCAGACTGATGTCCACTGACGAGTTTGCGAACACTTCCAGGAAGAAGTCATGGGTACCGAGCTCGAAGGTGTCATCTGGGACACTAGGACTTCGGGGACCCACTTCTTTGTAGGTGGCATACGGACCTCCACGGGTAAATCCGCCAATGCACTTAAGAGAAGCGCCCTCGTTGCCTATCCTGCACATTCCACTCTCTTCAAGTTCACTACCACTTTTCGCCAGCGCTGCATAGTGTCCTGACATCCCGTCGTTGGCTATCTTCCAGTCCAGCTTTTTCCCGCCGTTGACTAAAGAGACTTTGGCGTCCTTCCAAATTCTGCGACTACTCGCGCACCACACACCAAAACTATCGTACTCCATTTCGCCCTGCACATTCTGCTATCGCCGCTATATGAACAATTCCTCGTACGCTTGACATGCTCAGATGGCGATCATCATGTCTGGAAGTGTCACTCAGTCCTCACCGGCTACTGCTCCGGCACATCCGAGGCGAGGGACATTACGGGCACTCAATCAGGCCCTAAACCCAGCCAACCCTGCCACCGTTGTGTAGTACTTTCAAATTTCATGACTTGGTTTGCCTCATTCCCGCGGCGCGCCGAGCAGTTCACTGTCCTTCCTCGCAGAAAAGTGGCCAGCCTCGAGGCCGACCCCGCTGCTCATGTAATGCTCGGCAGGCCGGCTCAGGCACGAGCTGCCCCCGCACAGGCGCAACGAATACTCGCAACCTGCTCTCTGCAGAGGTTGCCACCCCTTTTGCAAACATACCCCCTGCTTCCGTCCAATTCTTATTTCGACATGCACTCCAAATTCGGTTACGAACCGCTGCACAACTTCCACGTCGGCATCTCCAAGCTAATGAAGGCCTGCATGTTTCTTCGGCTGGACTCCCCCGTTCTATCCACAGCGCAAGCTTCAGCCGGCATTAGTCGCAGATAGTTCAGACCTATCCGCACTGCTCTACTTCGCGGATTCATCACGGTTTTGGTCGCCATTCACAGCGACTTCTACATTCCTGGCCTACATGTCGACGTCTCCGCAGCCCAAAAAGGCAGTCGCCTGAATAGACTCTACACAAAGGAAGGAGTCCGCGGAATGCTGGAGGCCGAACACTACACTTCCATTGGCATGGTCTTTCCAGTTATCGCAGGAATCATAGGCCGTTACTGGAACGGAGATGACTCTATGCCCCCTCCCTCTATTTGCGCTCAGTACTCAAACATTCTAGCACTCACTCTAGACAGGGACTAGAGAAGCAGTGGAGCTTCGAGGAGGGTCGGAGCCTAGAGGACTGTGTAAATATGGTTAAAGCCTCGATGCTCCACATCTTTGGGGTCCACTACCCGACCCGGCTCAAGACCATCAAGTTTCATGTCCTTGTATACCTTGCACATCACATACACAACTTTGGAGGCCTATAAAATCTAGGTTCCGGTGTTCACAAACACGCTGACACTACATTCAAGCAAAACCACCTCCGCATCTCCTCGCGAAGGACAACAGCTACGGATGGAAGCGTCCGCCGAATCCAGCACTCCAAAAACGTTGCTGCAGTTCTAATTGCAGTCGGCTCCATCCCATGATCAGGTCGCCGCACAACCCTGCACAGGAACCTAAACGAGAGGCATGGGACGCGTCTTGTAAGGGCAGGCATCAGAATTTATCTCCGCGAACTCGCTCACTTCAGAACCCAAAGCATGTCGCTTCGTGGATAAAAAGAAGGCCGCTTCACCGCCGCGATGATCCAATCACGACGCGGACAACCTCCCGACATCTGCATCGATCTTCTTGTCCAGCTTGGTGACCATGGCCCGCTGTGCTGCTGGACCTTGTCCGCGCTGAGCTTCGCCAGAAACATTCGGTCCACAAACGTGACACTCTCAAAAGTACTACCGTCAAAAGAGGTTACGTGCTCGGTGGGTTCTGTCCGTTCGTCAACGAGTTTGACCCGGACCTGAGTGTCATTCGACCCGAACTAATCTGGAAACATGTCATTCAGCGGGTTTATGCGAATAGCAGCTTCGGCCCAACGAGACGGCAGCGATTCAGCATCGTGTTCCGGCCGACTCACGACGAGGAACACACAGACATTGTATGGGTGCCCCAGATGCTGTCTTTCATCCCTTCACGTGACTGTGCATCACTGCAACCTACCAAGTATGCCTTCATTCGGTACACGGATTGTACTCAACCAATCGGCGCTGTTCAAGATTCTTGGAATGCGTTCGCTTGCAGTGGTCTACACACCAGAATGTAAATCGCACACGAAGTTCCACCCCGCTCCTACAGATGAAGCAACGAGGGTGTCAAGCTCCCGCTTCTCCCTTGTTTGCCTTATCGAAGGCCTCTGCTTCCATTGGGACAGCTCACGTCGTGAGGTAAAGTTCACACATCCCCCTTTTTACTCCTCAGACCCGCTGGCTCTACCTTCGCTTCTACATGAACAGGTTCTCCAAAGACCCTGCTGCACGGCCAGTCCTTCCTGAACCCTTCTCCCCAACAGCCACGCTATTCTCTCTGCTCTAGAATTAAACACACGAGAAAAGTACAATCTCTGCAGTGAGCCACTATCATAGAAGTACCATTTGCTTCCTTCTCTCTCTCCTGTACGTCGATAATTGCTTGTCGCTCCAAGAACAGCGCGTCGGGAAGAATCCAGAGTTGTACCCGGAGTCTTCGACAGGCCAGACGCGCCATTGCCAAACTCATAGCGTCCCTCCCTTACGTCTGCGAATGCATTGTCGAATTCAACAGTATCACCAAGCGTACTGGGGATGTCGCCTGAAAACGAAGTCCGTCTGACCGCCACATGAACTTGTTCTCTGCACCAACATTTACCACATTTGTGGGTACTCCAGGCGGACCTGCTGAGAAATCCTCTCTATCCTCTTCACCAGCCCGCTCCATCCCCTCATTCACAGACCCACAAAACGCTCCCTGAACCGTAGAACCATAATGAAAAATCTCCTCTGCGGCAAGGCGGCATAAAACGCTGCAAACGATGCATAGTGTCTGCGCGGTTGCCAAGGGCAGGCCGTTGGAAAATGTCTGGCTGTTAGTACGTTGACGCTGGCCCCCAAGGCCATCAGCACGCTGCAAGAAGTATATCACTGTTGCCAGCCAGGTGTCCAGGCGTGCGAGTTGCGTGATGCACCCGTACGGGGACGTCCCATTCTAGTGAGGATGGTACCCTCGGAACTCGTAGAGGACATATTTCCCCAAAGAGTTTCCAAACATTACGTCACCCTCGGCAAGATCACACACCTCCTTTGGTACAGAGTGATCACCGTATGTCAGATCCTCGACCTTGCTGAGACGCCACTGTGAGAAGTTTGGAGTCCCTTGCTCTCATTCTGAGCTCACCAGCTTCAAACGTGCTTCAAGGCCCTCAGATGAGCGCTCCGCCCGCTCACTCTCTGATAGAAATGTCGTCTTCCGCGACATCAAGAAGAAACACTCAAGGCATTGAAACAGCTGGTGCGTAGTGTTTCACTTTCGCGCGCTCATCACATCAGAGATTGTCTGCCTCATCCTTGCACATAGAGCACAGTCTATTCCAACAGCCTCCTCGCACTCGCGGCGGGATTAGGCGCCCAAAACCAACTATTACTAGTTTTCGATCCCAAGCTCTGCACGCACCATTTCAACCACAGCTGTCGCCTCATAGGAGTATGAACGAGTATTGTACTTCTTACAATTGCCAAGAACCATCGGTGGAATCGGTACGAAACTCTCCCGGCCGTCCGCGGAAAGCTCCCCCGCCACGCACGCCTCACTGCAACCTGTCCAGTTCCGGACTGGGAGAGAAGTCGTTGGTTCGAGTTAAGCAGTGTTGTGGTGGCACCATTGCATAATCTGCTTCTCGATGGTCTTGGGGAGACGAATGTACTTCGCCTCCACTTGTGTCATAAGATTGTGACTCTGACCACGTCTAGTTCTGGCACCGGGTATGGCCTGCTGGGTACGACCGGAAACCCCAGCGGCCACGCGTGGGCTCTCGTTCTCTTTTCCGACATCCTCGAATTAGGACTTGTAGTCGCAAGATCTCGGGAAGTGTTGGCTTCGTCGTCACGCACACGTCCGGAAGCTCTCGGTCGTCCTGCTTGCGCTTTTAGTTGTAGTCGTTGGCCCTTGTTTTAAGATCAGTAATCTCTTGTTCCTACGTCCTGACCTTGTCCGTCCGCTCGGGTAGCATAGTTTGTAGCTCGAACGAGCTGTATGGATGGAAACTAGGGGGTACGGCCCGGAGAAGTTGTGAGAAGAGCTGACGAAGGGAGTAGGATGAAGATGCTTCGACCTGATCACAAGAGCATCGAGCATATGAGCGAGCTGGTAATGCAGTATCCAACACCGGGCGCCCTTCTGGTGGGCCTTTCCGGCGGTTCATGCGCGACTGCAAAAGCATGTCTGGAGCTTTCGAGATATCGCCGTCTCGTCGAGTGAGACAGGAACGACGATTGCGGCAGCCAAGCTCTACCAAGCTTGGTTGAAGCGTTATGTGAGAGTAGTTTGAGCACGGCGTGCGATACTGGTGGCTTTCAGCAGGTTGTGGAGCTTGCCACAACGTATTTGGCCGGCGTGAAACGGAATGTGTCTGCTAGGAGAATGAGCAACCCTGCGGAGGCTCGTTCTGGGTGTCGCCAGTATCAATGTCTGCTGGACGACATAGCCGGGTTTATTGCTAGCCACGACCGGGATTGCATGCTTTTCGTGCGCTATTCACGGGCTTCGGTGGGCATCTGGCCGCCAAAGTACCACGACCTGCTGGACATGAAAGACCCGCTTAAATTACTGACAGTAATAGCGATGGCAAGATCTGCAGTGGTGGATCCGTGGAAGGTCATGTACGACGGTGCGCGACGCGGGCTGATGGCAGACCGGGTCTTCGCGAAAGAAGAGGCGATCTTCCCTTTCTATAGGACGCTCTTATACGCAGAATTGCGTGAGCGCACTTTACAGAAGACGAAGATTTACGGATATGAAATTCTGGAGATAGGCAAAGAACGTGTTATGCGGGCAGCCCTTCTCGTAGAAGGGCGAGCGAGTGCCATGAAAATCTGAGGTATAGCTTGTACATGGCACCGGCACAGTGTTGTGCGGCGGGGTTTGCGAATGACGCTCGGTACTAACCTGGAGATGAGGAGGGGCGAGAAAGAGGTACTGCTAGAGCGCGAGACACAACCGGGGAGTCTCACAAAGATCGCGGAGGATTGGCTTAGACGTTTGCACGTTCTCGAAATCCCGCTGCAACTAGTGCGACGCGTGAGATTCTGAACGGCAAAAAGCTGTTCACAAACTACGGGAAATAGTTCTGCTTTTAAGTTCGTAATAGGAACTGCCAAAATAGTGTACAGATACACAACCAAGAAGACTAAGTACCAATTTGAGAACCGGGTCCAGCGGGTAAGCCATACTTTAGGGGCTGAGAAGGACTTGGGCTCAGACACAAGACAGGTTGCCTAGAAAAGCGGCCGATTTTGCTGCCCTGATAGCACGAAAAAGAGGTTTGAGTAGTAATAAAAGTTTAGACCAGGGTGTTGTCAATAGTAGCAGCGGCTGAGATCTTCTTATGGGAAAACACATGGGCAAATGAATGTTCTAAATTGAATCTCGCAAACAACCTCCATCTGCGCATGTCTTTTCAAATGTGCAGATCTCAGCCGCTATCGCTAGTGACACCCCACCGATCTTGAAAGTTGGTTCCTTTTCAAAGGCAGAACATGCGAGTGTAGAACTTCTCTTCGACGTTGACTCGAGATTCAGTTTGTTTCTACGTTTCATGTCACACGTGTAGAGGCTGTTTAGTAGCCGAATACGGGGGTGTCAGTAGTGACAGGGGCACCGATTTACACATGTGAGAACACATGAGCAGATGTTTGAGGGAAAGTTAACCCGAAAAACAAGATCCATCTGCCCATGTCTTTTCACATGGGCGGATTTCAACCCCTGTCACTACTGACGGCCCACCGGCCTTGTAAATAGCTTACTTTTAGATGCAACAAAATAAAAGTGTACAACTTCTCTCGAACGTCCGCTCGAGGATTATTTTGTTTCTACGCTTCCTGGGATATGTTCAGCACCCGTTCACCACAAGAAGTGTGTGCCTCCCGTTTTGCATGGGTCAACCGTAGCACAGCCAGGGTAAGGGTGGAGTGAGGTGTTGGCTTCAATACTCCTCACATGCTTCGACCGATGGGTGGGAGTACAGCGAAGGAAGAAGGTTGCTCTGTATGATAGGATTCCTACTCGACAGTAGGCCTCAGCCTTGCGCAGCAATTGGAATCACCTCGGCGCAAACCGCGCTGTGCGAGAGAGATGATCTCATACGCGCATTACTAACCAGTGACGGATCGATGCATAAAAAGGGCTCTACTGCACGGACACAGCGCGAAGGATAGAATCACTACGTTTCAGCCGTGCCGTACCTGTAAACGTCTTATGTTCGACACGCACTAAACTGACGCTGTCGAGTATTACTCGCGCAATGTGCCACGCCTTACACGGATTACATATTAGTCCTTGTTTGCATTGGACTACACTTACGATACTGTCCGAGAAATGAGCGCAAAGTTTTACACATAATCTCGTGCCAAATAACGTCTGGAAGATTCGGAGTGAGCCAGTGCAGGCGAATATCACCGAGTATAATGCTCAGTCCCGTAGGCCCGAAGGTACGGCATATAATGCGTAGCAGTGTTCAATGTAGTTGCTCGAAGCCCGTAGGAAGGCAAATGTGAGTATAAAGGGTCCAAGGTAAGCGTTTCCACATGAGACAGGCTACAGGCCGTTATGTAACATTGTGGCACGTAAGGTGAGATGCAGAACTGCAGTCTACTGCATAATTCGAAGTACGAGCTGGAAGTCTTACCAGGAAATGAACTGCGGGTAGTAGGCCCAGGCGGTCACTGGACGCGGCAGTTCAAAATGTTTCTTTTTGGGAAGTCGGCGTCCATGCGAGAAACTGCCGTGGTTCATAAACTCCAGGTTTTGGAATGCCATGGAAGTCATCGTTCCATGACATTCCAAAGCACGCAGTACATGTAGAAGGATTACTATGCTATTGCACCCGGGGGACGTTCGCATCATTTTCTGGGAACATAGACGTGACACTCTCCGAATTACTATCTTCACAAGTTGTTCCGTTCTCGGCGGCCTCTGTCCTTCCGTCAACGACTATGATCGCGACCTGAGTGTCTTCCGGCTCGACTTAACGTGGAAACATGCCATTCAGCGCGTTCAAGCCAAAAGCAGCATCGCCCGGACGAAACAACAACGATTTAGCTTCGTAATCCTGGCCGCCGACGACTAAGAATACAAAGACGCTGCATGGGTGGCCCAGGTTTTGTCTCTCTTCCGTACGCATGACCGTTAATCACTGCGACCTACCTATTATGACTTCGTCCGGTACAAGGATTTTAGTGCACCAATCGACGCGGTTGATGACACGCCGCAATGAACTTGTTTGCGATGGGCAACAGACGAAAGTATAAATCACGCAAAAATCTCGTTACACTCGCGGACGTCTAGGGACGATAGCGTCTACCTCGAGCTTGTTCCTGTTTTGCCCTGTGCGAGGCCTCTGCTATTGTTAGGACAGCTTACGCGGTGCCCTCAAATTTCCACATCCCTTCTTTTCATTCCTCAGCTCCACTGGCTCCACTATTGGCTGTACACAGAGAGGTTCTGTAGAGTCCATGATGCACGGGGAGTCCTATCCGAACTCTACATTCAAACGGACAGGCCATTCTCTCTGTAATAGAATTGAATATGCACGGAAAAGATAATCTGTTTACTGAGCTGCCAGCAAACAAGTACGGTTTTTGTCCTTCTCTATTCTCTCTGAGTCCGCAGTTAATCGCTCTCTGCTCGAACTGCAGCGCACGGGGAAGATCCAAGAGTTCCGGCCAGAATCCCGGACAGGCCAGACACGCCATTGCAATGCTCAGACGGTCCCTCGCTTGAGTCTGCACATGCAACGTAGCAATCAACAACATCGCCAAGCATACTAAAGATTTGGTTCGGAAACCACGTCTTTCGTCCCGCCACATAAAATCTGCTCACTGAACTCACCTTCAACACATTCGTTCCGACCCAGGGGGCATCTGTTAAGACATTGTCGCCATCCTCTTCAGCACACCGTTCCGTCCCCCCATATATCGAGTAATACGACGCCCCCTCAACCGTAGAACCATACCGAAACATCTGTTGCGGAACAATGCGGCACAAAAAGCTGCAAGCCTCTCACAGTACCTGCACGGTTGCCAACGGCAGGTATCTCGAAACCGTCAAGCTGTAAGTGCGTCGGCTCTGGCCCTCACAGTCCTCAGCTTGCTGCAGGAAAGATACCACTGTTCATAGCCAGGCCTCAAGGTGTGCGAGTGAAATAGCGCCGAGAAAGGTGCACTATTTGAACTTTCAGCGAAACAGATGGGAGCAGAACAATGTGACCGTAACGATAAAAGTCCAGAAGGTGGCATTTTTGGGAACGCCTGTTGGTTTAGATAAAGACCTACTTCAAGCAACCTTGAAAGGGGGTTTGTTTCATAGGCTGCGGTGGTTTTGGTTTCGGTGTAAAGAAACTGCAGCAATGCACATTCGTTGGGAACGCGCGCAGTATTTACATACGTGCGAGTAGTTTATGACAGTTCTTTGGTGGGGCATAGTCTGATTCGAAACAGCCAATGAAAATTTTATGGGACATATTTTTAAAGATGTAGATGTTTCCCGTCATCTCGAGAAATATCTGTAAACTATGATTGGTGCGCTAGCGATAGGTAGAAATTTGGAATCGGTCTTTCCTGCCCATACGAGCCTAAATAGCACCCAAATGGCTGCGCATGGGATGTCT
This sequence comes from Endocladia muricata, assembly GCA_032356245.1. Taxonomy (NCBI): domain Eukaryota; phylum Rhodophyta; class Florideophyceae; order Gigartinales; family Endocladiaceae; genus Endocladia; species Endocladia muricata. The sequence goes on along the minus strand of JAUKWC010011106.1, from coordinate 37,481 downwards.
TAGGTAAGTTTTGCCCCGAGTGAATTTTCTATTTCAGCGGGTGTTGTTAGTCGTTCTCGGACCTTGTAATCCTCAAAGCAACAATCATCAACCAAAACCTCCAGCTCCCGTTCAACCGGTCCTTCAGACCTTCCATAGTCCAGTCACACGTTTCACAAAGTTGCGAGGCTTAACTACTAGAATAGCTAATATTGTGGAATCCCTGCGCCATTGTCGCAGACACATCGGAGAAGCCTACAGATTATCAGCGGATGACGCGAAACAAACGAAGCTGGGGCGTTCCCGTCGAATGTACGAACAACACGGTGATAACTATGAGCAATACATCGAAAGATACTACTGCCAGTGAATGAAAAATTGTGAAACATTCTGCCCGGATGAGAAAGGGCTATTAAAGTATAGGACCTCAAGCAGAAGAGCTAGGGATGGAAGATGCCGTACAGAAACCAGCACGAGGTCGATACGTTGATACTTGCCCCCCTTGTCTGGGAAAGAGGTTTCTTTTTGTCGTCAACTCCTCGAAATACCAGGACCCTTATGTCGATACACGATACCTTCTTCTTTGTCAAAGGTACACAGTTTAAAATTGTTTTAACCGCAGAGGAGCTTAGTGATAGTAGTCCACAGCTTTTTGCTCTGTGGTAAGTTCAGCGCAACTATCGAAAAGCTATACCATCGGACTTGCATAAGGTCTCTACTCACACTACAGTACTATTGCATCCATACCGTTTTCTAAAAAAAACTACTACCTCTAGTTGGGCTCCGTAATACCCTCCTAGTTGGTTGGCACAAAACACATATCATGTGGCATCGAATCCTCCCCCCCTGACGCAGCCCAAGCTCAATGCTTTACTGCCGTTCGCAGTTGTCAGTTAATTCAAGAGTCGTACTGTACACCACATTCGTGCTAATTGCTGACATGTTGATGCGCGTACACAATTAAATAAGTTGACCCATAGACCATGGGTGCACGCGGTCGTGGTTCAATTATTTCAGCCAATTAGTGTGCTGATTATGTCGTAGTCTCCAATCGACAGGTGGGTGTGTGTTTTTTCGATTCGGACTGTGATGGGTTCTTTTCATGAGATGTGTATCAATTCTTATACACCCCCAATTTGCTCCGCGCAACAGAATATCAGCACCCGGAAAGAAGTACTTGCAAGATGCGCATATCCTATCGGGACAGAAAATAGGAGCCGCTCTGTGGCAAAGTATGGAGCAAAACGGGTTCGCTCCGATTCCCTAGTTGTCGCATCTCTCCTTTCCTGATCCCCATTTGGATCGTGAAGAACACTTTGCATACTAAAATATCTATACTGAAACCAACAGCGTGAAGTAGTGCCTACAAAGCAGCTCGTAGCGCGGGCTGCAGGTGGTTAAACCTGGGCGATTTTGCCTTCTAATGTCAATCGGACAGTGAGCTATGTCTCTTCTGAGGCCAGCTCTGGCCTCTCATATGGTCATAATCATGGTTGCCATAAATGAATTAGACCTTTGATTTCTCGTGAGATGTTACGGGTGTAGTACCCGTACTACCCATCTTGTCGTACTTTCGCGTTCAAGTAGAAGACTTTCTACAACTATTTCAAACGCGGCCGAGTTATTCCAATATTCTTTGGGCTAACGGGAGAGTATCTGTCTGCGGCTTCGATTCTCGCTGAGCGCCTTCGCGCTCCGCTTTCATCTCTGTGGACTCGGCAGGCTCCAAAGTAGTTGTGTTTCAGGCTTCCTGGGAAGAATCCACTTTAGCAGATGAAACCGTTCTGTTACATCTTCCAAAGGGTTATTCCGTAGCTATGCAATGATATCGAGCTAAGCTTATGACGCCAATAGATCCGTTCTAGGCCATAAACCCTTTCTTAATTTTGGTAGTCATTTAAAAGTGACAACTACAAGTGTCAACCAGGATGGCTCAACAGCATGTGATTCAGACTATACTTCCCGATGTACTCGAACATTTTAAGCACTGCTCCTCATTTTCTTCATGTCCGAAACCATGACCGTCCTGCATGTGCTGCTTTATGCGCCCCCTGACAGTTTCACGATGACAAATATAAAGTTCTTAGCGACTATTTTTGAAGCAATCCGAACGGATAAATTTCGATTGTTCTCGTTCTTACAAAAATTAAGGCGAGATTGATACGCCGCAATTGACGACGTTCCGTCAGACAAGAGACCTCTGCGCTATTTGGGGGTCACATGGACCTCTGACCCACGGTCAAATTCCATGCTGTCATTCAGGGTTTTGGCTACAGACCTTCTTCGTGCCCGCAAAGCTCCGTCCGAACCATTATCTATAAGTCCATTTAGCAATTGGCAGCAGAAACCATTTCGAGTCAACGCCCTACTTTTTCGGCATCCCAAGTACAGTATCCAGGATTCAACGATGTACATAGCTAGTAGAGAGACGTTGACTCTCATCGACCAGGCTTTAAACTCGAACTTCTTTCCCAACCGATGGTCATCCTGACGAGAACGATTCTGCGTGTCAACCTGACAGCATGTTCCATAGTAGTTCTAAGATACTTTTGGAATGGCTATCTCGATGCTTTCTAGGTAGGGGTTCCCATCTCGGGATCTCTACCTCTGACGTGACAGCATATATTGTCACCAGCCGCGGTTGTCCCATCAGTTCTGATGAACTAGCGTGTATCCCGGTCAACCTACATGACGGCCATGCGGTCGGACTTATTAGAGACCATTGAGACGTGGGAACTCCTTTCAGCTATTTCGAGTCCTGAAAGGTAGTCAAGAGGATACCCCTTTGTGGTCGTCGAGCAAACACTACTTAGCATCAGGCCGGTGTCAAGAAGCACTCTAGCTGTCTCAGTCGATGTGAAGTAGGAGTCAGCACAGATGACACTGACCGTTTCAAACCGTTATCCGACTAGCCTAAGAAGTACAGGTGTGTAGTACAAAGAACCGTGAGCAGCTCGGGCCTACGGCGGGTTATAGTAGCGTACGCAGCTGAAGCCGAACAGAGACCAAACATACCGCCAGTGTTCGAAACCGGGTGTAGTATCCAAAGTATAACAAGTTTAATATTATCCAAGGTATGTGGTAGCTAACAGCTCAAAGAGCTGTGTGGTAGATCGACGCGAGACGGCCCTTAGGGCGCTTGTTGTAAAGCGGCAGCCATTAATGCGTGAGGGAAAGTCGGCCGGGAGTGAAGAAGGAACGAGCCGGGCTATACACGGAGGTAGAAAGATAGAGATAAAGATAGAGGTAGGTAAAAGATGAGTAGCCGAAGCTGGAGATCGTAACGGGAAAAAGGAACGAGTGAGTACGGGGGAGGTTGCTGAAGATGATAGTCGAAGAGCTAGGCAAAAGGTAGATTGCTGAAGACAAGTTGGGCGCAAAACGTAGAACTAAACCCCCCTACCTTTAGTGTGAGAGATGGCTACTCTGACTTACACAATGTACGAGGGGGGGGAGGTTATGGCGCCGCTGGTGAGCGCCGAAGAAAACTTTTAACTTGTGAATAAGTTAGTGCCCTGGCGGTAGTGCGGCGCTAAATAAGTACGCACTACTATACGCACTGTCAGCAGTACACGTACGCGCGCTCGGCTTACTATAAAGAGGGTACTATAGCGTGGGGCGCTGCTTGCAGCACATCGCAGTAGCGCACTGTCAGCAGTGCGATTGCACTATACCATCTGGTGACAACTTTAGCACGAGACGAATCACGATGCCACTAACAACGCAACAAAGTGACTTGATTTCACATCCACTTTCCGGCCTGTGGTCGAGTTAAATATAGTGCGGAATACCAATACAAATGCAGCCTCCTCCTAGCCGGTACCACCGTGACATACTCTCATCGACACATATGCAGTGAGATGGTTTGACTTTTGTGGCTCTATAATCATTAACCGCTTGAACGACACCTTCGAATAGGTTCCATCTCGGATCAGTAGTCTTGCCGCTACTTCCAGCTCCGATAATTGCGATTCAGGTGTGGAGATGCTCGAAACGGTTACGCGGCATTGTGTCTACAGAGTGCGCAAATAGCAAATGTTTGCCCATCAATATGCTGCTGTACAATGTGAGTTGATAGCTGAACTGATATCTTGTCATCACGACCAGAATTTCGAAGAAACGAAACTTTTTCACCTTCGCTTGTTGTCTCGATACACTTGCTTTCCAATCCCCTGTTCGCGTACACAACCGTACCTTTCAGATGAAGCTGCAAGAACCTCCACATCAAGTAGCCGAATGGTGTTTATGATGCAAGGTAGGAGATCTCAGGTACAGCTTCGTCGACTGGACCAGTGAGCTCCGAAGGCTTCGTTCAAATGAAACCAATCATTTACAGTGTGGCCTCGGCACGAGACCACACTATATCATTGCCATCAACCACCTGGTCAGATGCATCTTGGCTTGTCCACCTCGTGGCGACCTCGCTCTATCCATCCATGAAGGTGGGGAGGTTGGTGTTGATACCAGATTTGGAACGGCCTCACTGATTTCCCAATTGCTCAGAGCTCTCAAGAGCAGTTGGGTTTTTTGTTTCGGCGGCGTGTTCCGGACCCTCTTCGGTTTTGATATTCGTCAGCCGCAGCGGCACGACCATGAGACCATTGCCAAGCTCCCAGCTAACATTGACACCAATGGCAATTCTGCCGTCGACCTTGGACTTGTTGTCATCTCTGACGGTTCCAGAGAATTTCTTGACCTTCTCGTTTGCACCATACGTCCGCCAATACTTGGCTTCGGAGGTTAAAAGGCGAGCGCGAGTACGAACTCGCAATCCGACTATGCGACAGGGGTCGAAAGTGGGACACATGGTTTCTGAAAATTGAGGACTCTTCGGGATATTCGATAGAATTCTTACTCCTGCTGTCGGTGAAGTTGGACAGGGATAGACTGTCCCAACTGTGGACACTACGGGGCGTCGCTCGGGCGAAAGAAGTAGTTAACAGAAAATCCGAATGAGTTTGTACTTCGACTTGAAAGTTAGCCTCACATGAGACCAAGTGTCCAATAGACACTATCTTCCACATCTGAAGAAGGTGATCTCCCATGCGCTACATACCGTGGTTAAATGCTTCAGGAGCACAAGCTGCTGTTACCGAGCAAATACTAGCCACGGAGCGTATGTTCCGTGCTGGTCAGTGTCTAGAAAACTGATTATCCGATACGGAGTGTGTATATCGTAGAGCTGAGCAGACTTCGCCCATGGTTTCAGGGCTCAGACAACAGTGACCGTGGCATCTGGCCGCCCCAGGTCCAGCGGCTTGCTATGAAGTTCGCACCATGCCCCCTCGCACTAACCATTTGTTCGAACTGAACCTGCTCGAAGAACTGGACACGCATTCAACTATCGAGGAGTTCATGGGGGGAAAGTGGCTCGAAATTTTGAACCCTCTTCCTGCCCTCACTATGGCAAAATACTGCGCACCATCGACAAATCACATGCCCAAATTGGAATACATATCACGCACCGAGCAAGGGTTATCACTCTATTTCCTGTGTACTCTAGGTGAGGACAGCAAGGCCGAAAACACTATAAGACCGGTGGCTCAACAAATGTGTTATTATCGCCCGAAAATTTGCTGGCAATGCGGGCAGCGGTATTCTGCATCTATGTGCGATTTTTTAAGTCGCAAGGACACGGCAACGCCTGGACGGCCTTTGTAACACTGTCCCATGAAAAGTAATGCAGGCACTATGACCTGTCGCAATGCGCAACATAACTAATTTCCGAACTTTTCGACAACAAAATATCGTCGTAGTTGTTGGAGGTATCATACGCTGCACTTCTGTTCGCCGCTGGGAGACAATGTATTCATGCATTCCGTCTTGCTTTATCATTTGCAGTGTGGCACTACTGACGCAGGCGCTTACCCGAACAAGCTGCCCCTGTGCGTACTTGCTCGTTCAGAGAACATATCGGCTCTGGCAACAGAAACGCGTGCCTCCTGTCGACCCCGGGAGATTATGCCAACTTGCGATGCCGATGGAACAAGAAGTTTGGTATGACATCAGCGGGGGCCCCGCACCATTTATGAACCATACCAAGCCGGTAGTGTACTGTTAGGAATGGGCCAAGTCACATGCATAATTTTAAATCAAAGCTTACGTCAAACTTCCTCGTGTGTCGCCTTGTTGGCAGTCGCTCCGCAGTGTTTGTGACTGTCAAATATGATGTGTTTTGTTTAGACGCCACCACTGCGTGCACGAACATTAGTAGCGAATTTCGAATGGAAGCTCAGACGGTACGTGCACGATCCAGCTGTTTGGTTCCGTTGATTTCTGGTGGTGCAATAACGCGTCGATGAATTTCGGCGTTGTAGTTCTACACGGGCAATAATAATATTTTTTGGAGGACACCTATAAAGGAAGAAATCAAGAAGATGGAGTGCAATCAATAGAGATAGAAGCTTGAAGCGACAATCTTTTCTCATAAAAATAGCATATGCATACTTAATTGCCCTTGCCCTACTGAAATGAGCAAATGGCTGTTTGTAGACTTGCTGTGCCCGGAGTCGATTGTACTAGTAGTGTCTATTGGACATTGAGTTTTGCCTCATATGAGGTCAACTCTGGCCTCATATGAGGCCAACAGACCAACGAAAAAGTAGGTAAAATATATAGTACGTGTAGTGAATATGCTACTTGTTGTACGTGTATTTCATCTCAACCCCTTCTATGATATCAAGACAAAGGGTAGCCTACTCCCTTGCACTAAAACTCTGACTACGCAAAACGTTCGCTGAGTTCTTCTACAGCTCATTCTACCAGAATAGAGAACTCAAAGACCTTCAAGTAGATATAAAGAACAGCGGAAGTAGACGTCTCCTTGATACTTCAAAATCTCCGCGAAATTTGGCCTCATAAGAGGCCAGATGTCCAATAGACACTAGTGTCTATTGGACATCGAGTTTAGCATCGCACAGTATGAGGTCACCTCCGGCCTCATATGAGGGCAACTGACCATAGAGAAAATATGTACATTATATGATATGTGTAATGAATATGCTAGTTCTTGTACGTGTAATTTACCTCACCCCATTCTGTGATACCAAAACAAATGGTAGCGTACTACATTACACAAAAACCCTATGACTGAGTCAAACGTTCGCTGATTTTTTTTCAGCTCCACTCTGCCAGAATAGAGTACTCAGAGACCTTCACGTAGATATGAAGAACAGCGAAAGTGGACGTCTCCTTGATGCTTTCATAACTCCGCGAAGTTTGGCCTCATATGAGGCCAAATATCTAATAGACACTAATCGCCTCATATGAGGCATACATACAGCATATTATCATTTGAACTTAAATTAGCCGAGTTCCCAAGTTTCTAAATCATTCGAAAGCTCTGAGTCTTCTCTGCAAGAATATGGTGAAGGTTCTAAAACCTTCTCTAAACCAATTCGTGTTGTGCCGCTCTTTAGCTACAGCAAGTCTAATCTTACGCTTCAAAACTAAAGAGTACAAAAACGGAGCGTGGACATATTCGAATTTTGCTTTATCCGAACACTGATGTGTCTCTGGCATATGTTTACGAATGCTCTTTGCAGGTTTTTCTTTTCCTCTTTGTGACGTTCGGCCGATACAGTACACATGAGAGTCTAGTATACGTTGGATTTTACCTCTTTCAGCATGAAGTCAAGCTTGGCCTTCGATGAGCGCAGCTGATCATGCAGAAAGTACTGTAATTTTATCATACTTGTGATGAACCTACCAGTTGTTCATTGTGTAATCTACCTCATCCCCTTCTGTGATATCAAAATAGACTGTTGCAAACTCCGATGCTCTCAAACTCTGACAGCGCAACTACTCAGAGGAGTAATTCTAGCGCTCCATTCTATCTAGATAGAGTAACTCCCCGAGCTTCAAGTAGATTCGAAGAACAGCTGAAGTGGACGTCTTCTCAACCTTTTAATATCTCCGCAAATTTTGACCTCATACTGTATGAAGCAATTTGGCCTCATATGAGGCCAAATGTCGAATAGGAACTTAGGTGATGATGACTGCACGCATGATATTACTTTACCGACAAACCAACGCACTAGCATGGTATGGCTAGTGAGTGTGGTGCTCACAAGGTTGCTGGCTAACCGCGGCATAAATTTTGCTTACAAGATCTTGAGCGCACATATGGTCCTCGCACCGGTAAGTGACAAGTATTGTCTTGTGTGCAGTAGTTTCTCCGCAAGATTCTCAATCTGACCATGAGGTTCCAGAAAGTATCAGTAAGTTAAAACTGGCTTGGCTTGGTTTTTCAGTGTACCTCGTGTCATGGGGGCAACTAGGTATTTCACGAACAATACGCCCGGTGTGAAACGACATCAGTTTCGTGACGATATCTCTCTAGTACACGGGCCACACGGGTACACACGACGTATTGAGGTATTTCCAGTACTTTCAGGAGTAGTTCAATACGATGAGGTAGTGTGACTGCGGGTCGAGAAGCACTCCGAATGGGAGCACATTTATCGCTTTCCCAATGTTAACTTTGGGCAGAATATATTCTGTTACCATTTACTATCAAAACGGAATCAATATACACTTATCGTTGCATTGCTAACTGTCGTGTAGTCCTCTATTCGTGTTAGAAACAGTAGTGGTTTGAGCATACCACTAATCCTTCATGTACAGGTCAGCAACGTACTGTAACTCCCATCAAACAATTTTCTCCTCGGAGGAACTGCCTTACAAAATAAATTAGAATTCTCGGGATCGCCGCCAGAAGGGCACCTGAGTCACTCTAAGAATCCCTTGCCCCCAACAATTTGACTCATGCATGCTGCCTTCAGCGAGTGAAGGTGTAATGAGGAAACTAACCTGCTAGAAGATGAACTAAAGCTTTACGATAGACAATCCGGCTCTTCTGTATATATGCGGGATGAGATAAATCTGAATCCACCTTCTTCCCACATCACAAAAGCACAGCTTAAGGTCACATCACAATCTGAAAGTACTACTCGAGCAGTCCGAAGTGTGGAACTGCCTGTAAAACTTTTGGCACAGAGCCGGAAACCTCGGATGAGGGTATTAACTGGTTGCTGTTTTTATTTTGCGTTCTCCGCGCTACTGCTCAACTCCACGGCCCAGTCGACATGCCGTACGCCTACACTCCGAGAGCTGTCGCGTCTCGGAAGGCCATCCAACAGCAAAGATGCTGGAAGTTGCGCCGCTAGGTGCTCCGAGAGGACATGGGTGGGTGCCATCCGCCTCAATTACTGCTTAATCGGCAAGGTTCCGAATTCTATTCGGTCCATTCACCAGCTATGTGTGTCTGGCTGCGTCCCGGCTCCGGAGTTGTCATCTAGTCCACTACAGACTGGTGAAATGGAAGTTGAGGCTGACGCACCCGCACCAGATGGCGCCGTGGTAATATTTGAAAACTCACGCGGGACTGGTTTTGAGGGGGTTTTCGGAGCTAATGGGTCACGTACAAGGGGAAGGGGGCAAGTTTGCTGCTGCCCAGAGCCGATGAAGTGCAGCGAAAAACACACACGTCCCCAGATATGCTTGTGCCCCGCTCCGAAGAAGTGCAAGCGAAAAAAGAGAAATTTCCGTTCCAGAGGAGCGGAAGCCCTCCCCAAGGATATCGTACCACCCATGCCCTCTTCTCCTGTGATGTAAGAGAAAGACAGTTTCACGATCCGAGAGCAATACATCGAGTATAATGATCTAGCCAGGGCAGGACATTCCGCATTCGCTGCTCTCCTACGTGCATCGATAAGAACACGACATAGTTCTTGAATCTGTCCAGGCAGACCGCACACCCTAGTCTTACCTTCTTCTATCTCCACTCCCGAACTCAACGGTACGGCACTAGAACAGTTTCTGATTAACTGCACTAATAAAAAAAGTATTGACATTCGTTCGTTACGTCCAGGACATTCGGTGACCACAAAGTGGAACAGTAGGATGCCGAATATGAAATCTGCTGAATTTGCCAATACAAGAGGGCATACCCCCGAGAGTTGACATGCCAGAACGATTTTTCACCGAACCTGCACACCTATGAACTGCTCCTAGGCAGCTTATGGCTGCGGTCCAGCTAGATTCACATTTACGGTCCAGTGAGAATAGGTGTCTTCCACTTCGGAATATGTGCGACCGTACTGATTAATGCAGCAGAGACAACTACTTTGCAGCAGTGCAACCACGTAGTTCGTAATTCCGCAGTCAGCTGAAATACTGCACAGACTGGAGTGTCATGATTGCGGGGATAATAATTGTAAACTCCCATTCGAAATATTAGTATAACAACCGCCAATACGTTTCAAATTTCCATCAGTATCAGTATATGCGCCAGTGATGCAGTTGCCATGAAAGCATGAGGTACGACAGTGACTACCTGCTAGCTAGTGTCTATTGGACAGTGAGTTTTGCCTCATACGAGGTCAAAATCATGAATGCAATAAATAAATTGAACCTTCGCTTTTTTATCAGATTTTAATAGTGTAGTACCTCTACCATCCACCTTGCGCTCCTTTCGCATTCAATTCGTAACATTTCTACTATTTCTAACTGCGACGAGGTAGTCCAGTGGTCTTCGGGCGCCGGGGAGAGCGTCTATCCGCGAGTTCGGTTCTCGCTGAGCGCCTTTGCGCTTCGAATTCCTCTCTGAGGACTCGACAGGTTCCTAAGTAGTTGTGGTTCGGGATTCTTTTGAAGAGTCCACTTGAACAGAAGACAGCATACGGTGGCATGTTCTAAAGGGGTATTTCATAGCGATGTGACGAAATCGAGCAAGTCTTATGACACTGATACACATGTTGGGGGCTACAGAATCTTTCTTAATTTTGCTATACCTTTAGAAGTGACAACTATGATGTCAAACAGGACAACTCACCAACATGAGATTCAGACTTTATTTCCTGAATTACTCAAATATTTTAAACACTGCTTATTTCCTTCATACTCGAAACCATGCGCCTCCTGGACATGCTGCTTAAAGCAATCCCTGCCAGTTTCAGGATGATAAATGTAAACTTCTCGGGGAATATTTCGGAAAAGACCTGAACATATCAATTTCGAATTCTTGGTATTCTTACAGAAACCACAACGGAATTGACAAGCGGCATTTGATGATGTTTCGGCAGACAGTAGACGTCTGCGCTTCGTGGGGGTTAGATGTACCCCAAACCCACTGCCAAAGTCCATGTTGTCATTTGGGGTTTTAGCTCGAGACCTCCTGCGAGCCTGCAAAGCTCCGTCCACACCATTGTCGATAATTCCATCCGCCAGTTGATAGCAGAAGTCGTCCGGAGTCAATAACCTACTCTTCTGGCATCCTAAGTAACGATGGCAAGAGGTAACGGTACGTATGGCCAGTAAAGAGGTGTTGACTTTCATCCCCCAATCTGTAACCTCGAACTTCCTTTCCCGCCCGAAGCCACCCTGACGAGAGCGGTTGTGCTTGTCAATCTGAGAACATGTTCCATAGTAGCCCTTACATACTTTTGCAACGGCGACCTCAATGCCTTCCAGGTGAGAGTTTCCGTCACGAGGAGTCCACCTCTCGCGGTATATATTGTCACAAGCCGAGGTCGTCCTAGTAGAGCTGACGAAATACAGTCTATCCCTGTCGACCCACATGACGTCCATGGGGTCGGGATTGTTAGTGACTATCGTGATTCGAGACACCTTGCCAGCTATTTCCAGTCCTGAAAGGTACTCGACAGGTTATCTCTTTCCGGCTGTCTTGACAATGAGAGTAAAATTCAAGCCATTGTCACGACGCACGTTCGCCGTCTCAAACGACGCGAAAGACGAGTCAGTGCAGATGTCTCTGTTCGTGTGAAAACATGATTCAAGCAGTCTGAAAAGTACGGATGTTCCATGGCTATAGCTCCTCTCGAACTACTGGTGGACGGTATTATCTGCCGATAATGTCAGCTCGAGACGAATCATGATGCCAGTGATGCCGCAACAAGCTTATTCCATTTCGTATCCACTTTCCGGCTTCCGGTCGAGTGATACATAGTGCGGAATAGCAATACAAATCCAGCTCGCCCTTAGTCCGTACCATCTTGACATACCCTCATCGACGCATATGCGGTGACACGGCTTGAATATTGTGGCCCGATGATCGTCGATTTCATCAATAAAACCTTTGACAAGGTTCCCTCTCGGGTCAATAATCTCAGCGCTGCTTCCAGCTCCGGTAAATTCAATGCAGATGCGGAGCTGCTCGAAACAGTTACAAGGCATTACGTCGAAAAAACCCGCAGATGGCAAGTGCTCGCTGCGCGTGATTTTGTTACACAATATTTGACGATTGCTGAATGGCAATCTGGTCACCTAAACCAGAATCCCGAAAAAACGCAAAATTTCACCTGTGGTTGTCGTCCCGAAATACTTGCTTCTTAGCTCTCTATTTTTCCACACATCCATGCGTTTCAGATGGCGCTGCGGGAACATCCACATGAAGTAGTCGAATGAGGTCAATGATGCAGGGTTGGAGCTCTCAGATACAATCTCGTAGATTAAACCAATAACCTTCCAGGGCTTTGTGCAAATGAAGCCATTGATTCCCAGCAGGACCTCGGAGCGAGTCCACACTGTGCCGTTGACCTCAACGACCAGGCCAGGTGCATCTGGGCTTGTACTCTTTGTGAGTTCGTGATTCTATCCATCCATGGGTGTGACGAGGTCGACGTCAACACCCAATTAGGAACTGCCTGACTGATTTCCCAATTGCCCAGAGCTCTGAAAAGCAATTGGGGTCCCCATTTCAGCAGCATTTTCCGGACTCCCTTCTGCTTTGATGTTTTACAGCTGCGGTAACACGACCTGAATATCATCAGCAAGCTCCCAGCTTACGTTGACATCAGTGACATTTCTGTCGTTGACCTTGGACTCCTTGACATCTCTGACGGTTTCAGAGACTTTCTTAACCTTCGGGTTGGTACCATACATCCGCCGACACCTGGAGTCGGAGGTGACAAGGAGAACGCGAGTATAAACTCGCGATCCAACGATGCGACGGAGGACGGAAGTAGACGACATGGTTTCTGAAAATTGGGGCTTCTCCAGGATTTTCAGTGGGGTTCTCGTTTCTACCATCGGTGACGTTGGACAGCTCCAGCCTTTCCAAAATGTCAACACTACAGGGTGTCGCTTGGACGAAAAGGAAGAAGTTGAAAAACATTTCTAAGCAGTTACTATTTCATCCTGAAAGTTGCCCTCATATGAAACAATTTGGCCTCATATGAGGCTAAAAGTCCAATAAACACAAGCGTCCATTGCAGTTCTGGTCTCATATGAAGCCAAATTTCAAGCCGAAATGGTAAGGCATTAGAAATGTTTTAACTTGTTACTTTTGCCCAAACGACGCTTTGTAGTGCTGACAGTTCGGAAAGGATAGACCTGCCCCACTTCTTCGACAGCAGAAGCGAGAAACATACTGAATGTTCTGAAGACTCCTCAAGTTTCCAAACGCCCGGATCCCATTTCCGATCCCCGTGGCTTTATTCAATCGCAAGTTCATGCATGCGTTCGTCGTCCAACCTCCGAAGTCACGTGTTGGCGGATGTCTGGTGGCAACTGGAATGTCAGTAAAGTCTCTAGAACCGTCAAATATGTCAACAATTCCAAGGTCAGCGACAGAGGTGACACTGATACCTATGTCAGCTAGAAACTTTCCGAAGGTATTGAGAAATTGTCGCGGCAACTGTCAAACATCGGGGAAGGAGAGAGTCCGGAAAACATCGCTGACGCAGGAACTCGAATGGCTCCTCAGAGCTACGGGCAGTTGGGAAACTAGTCTCGCAACTTCAAATCAGATGTTGACGTAACCCTTTTCACATCCGTGGATGGAAATAGTCACACTGTCGCAGAAAGCAAGAGTCGTGATACATCCAGCCCGGTTATTGGGGTCCATGGTACAGTACGGACTCTTTCGGAGACCGCACCGGAAACGGGTGGCTTCATATGAGCGAAGCCATCAGAGGTCACTGGTCCAAGCGACGAAATTGTATCGGAGAGCTCGTAATCTGAATTATTGACCTCACTCGGCTACGTTATTCGGGTACTCACGCAGTACCATCTGAGCTGCTTGACTGTCTTGACAAATCGAGAACGGGAAAATAAGTTTGTCGGGACAATTAGCAAAGGTAAAATTGTACGTTGTTTCGGGGCTCTGGCCCTGACGACTAGATGCAAGGTCAGTAGTCGTGCTACATTTTGCAGTGCCATCAGTAGCACCAAGCACTTACCATCTACTCGTTAGGGTGACAACGTGCCTCCCAACAGTTTCGCGCAGCTCCGCACCTGCGCTGTATTTACAGGAGCTGGAAACAGCGCTGCGGCTACGGATAGAAGGTCGGAGCTATTGAAATCTTTCGTCCATTTAGCCATTGATCACCACGCCCGAAAACTCAAGCCGTCCCAGCATATCCATGTCGGTGACAATATGCCCAGGTGGTACGGGATAAGGAAAGCTCGACTCCTATCGGTACTCAGTACTATGTGTCACTCAACCGGAAGCCATAGCGTGGATGTGAAATTGAATTAGCTTGTTATGCTGTCAATGGCATCATGACTACTTTTGACCTGCCAACATCAGGCGATGAACATGTCCACTGACTACTCAGGCCATCTAAAACTTTGGAACGATGGTAGCTTTTGGAGTTGTCGAACCATGGTCTCATACAGACAGAGTTATCCGTGCTGACCAATACTTCGCCCCGGTTGGGGCGGCAAACGTACTTCTCGACAGTAGCCTGAAACTACCTAGTGTTGTCACAACTCCCAGGAGGGGATATGCAGTGCAAATCACTCTGATCAGCTTCGACTTACCGCAGATTACAGAGGCGTACGTGGCTGAAGCCAAACAGAGAATCAAAGTACCACCAATGTTCGAAATTCGGCCTCGCTATCCAGAGGATACTACGGCGGATATTATCCAAAGGATATGGTTGCCAACAGCTGAAAGAGCTCGCGGTTAGAGCGATGTGAGAAGGCCCTCAGGTCCAGTTGTTAAGGCCACACGCCGCAACGCGGAAAGGAAAGTCGGTCTGGATTGACGGAGGAACTAGACGGGCGCAGTAGAGGAGCAAGAAGATAGAGATAAAGATCGGGGTAGGTACAGGAAAAGTAGCTGAAGGTAGAGAACGTCAACGGAAGAAAGAGCAAGCACGAAAAGTACAGTTGGACGAACGAGTACGGGGGAGGTTGCTTTAGACATTAGCCAAAGCACTAAACATAAGGTAGCTTGCCGAAGAGAAGTCGGGCGCAAAAAGTAGAGCTGAGCCCCCGTATATTCGATGTTAGAGACGGCTAGCCTGACTTAGGCTACATACGATGGGGCAGTTAGGACGCCCCTAGTGGGTGCCAAAGTAAAGAATAACTGATTAAAAGGTTAGTGCGCCGGCGGCAGTGCCGCGCTAAAAACATACGCAACAGAATACACACCGTCGGTGTTTCCGGATATGGATGGGGATGTCCACCGGGTGCAGCAGCCTACTAAACCTTCCAGCCGTACAGCAAATTTTGGAATGCTATGGAATGCTGATTTCCGTGGCATCCCAAAACCTGGAGTTCGTGTAGTACAGCGGTTCATCACATGGACGCCGACTTCCAAAAAGCTTTTTGTGCTGCCGCGTCCAGTGAACGCCGGAATCTACTACGCGTAGTTCATTTCCTAGGAAAACATCCAGCTCCTACTGCGAATTGTGCAATTACCTGCAGTTCCGCATCCCACCTTTAGTACATCAGTGGCGCACGATGACCTATAGCTTGTGCGACGTGGATGAGATTATCTTGGCCCCTTCATATTCTTATTTGGCTTTCGCCGGGTTTCGCGCCACTGCACTGAAAACAACTATGCGCAATATGCGCCATCTGCGGCCCTAAGAAACTGAGTATTATGCTCCGTGATATTAGGCAGCACTGGCTCACTCAGAATATTGGCAACATTATACGGCAAGAGATGACCCGTAAAACTGTGCGTCGATTTCTCGGACAGCATTGCAAACATCATGGAACGCAAATAAAGACGAAAATGTAATCCGCGTAGGACTTGGTAGATTGAAAGAGTGCTGTTGGATGGCGTCAGTATAGTTCGTGTCGAACATAAGACTTTTGACTGTATCACGTGGCTCAAACGAAAAGTTTCTGTACTTGGCGTGGCTTTCATGTAGTAGAGCCTGCTTTGTGCATCTTCTCGTCACTGGTCAACAATGCCCGCATGAATCCATACATCTGGCACTACGTTCTTTGCGGCAAAGTGCTGCCATTTGCAGCCGCAAGCTGAGGCCTACACTCGAGTCGGCATCCTGTCGTACGGAAGACCTTTCTTCCCACACTGTACGGCCACCTATCCTTACGAGCACGTGGGGAGTACAGACGGCAACACCTCACTATAGCCTTGCAGTATCCATGCTACATGTGACCCGTGCAGAACAGGAAGCACACACTTCTTGTGCTGAACAGGTCTTTCACGTATCACACGGAGCGTAGAAACAAACTGCATCTCAAGTCGGCTTCAGAGAGAGGTTGCGAACGTGTGTTTCGTGGCTTTGAAAAGGAAATAGTTTT
This sequence comes from Endocladia muricata, assembly GCA_032356245.1. Taxonomy (NCBI): domain Eukaryota; phylum Rhodophyta; class Florideophyceae; order Gigartinales; family Endocladiaceae; genus Endocladia; species Endocladia muricata. The sequence continues at coordinate 20,978 of JAUKWC010011106.1, read as the reverse complement.
TAAGATCGGTGGGGGGTCGCCAATGACAGAGGTTCAGACATGCGCAGGTGAAAATACATGGACAGATGGATGCTGTTTTTCCGATAAAGTTTGCACATCCAATTGCTCATGAGTTTTCACATGACGTCAGTCGAACCCCTGTCATTAGTGACAGCCCCCCGGACCCCATGTACTGTACTTACTTTTCCAAGTTTCGTGACGGGGGCACCACAGCTCGGAACTGCTCGTACGGAACACCAACGTGAGCGTGTTTGAGCATGTCGTGATCGTGGCCGCTGTCTTTCCTGTCCGCAATACCAACGTCACAAGCCTGCTCCAACGACACGACACCTCGCACCATTTTCATACCGACATACCGACCCGGTGTCCCCTGCCTGCCTTTCTTCGTCGTCGTCTCTCCTCCCTGTACTTCCATCGACGTGATTTTCTTTGCTTTCATTGCGACGCTCTGATCCTCCCTTCTTGCATCCCCATCATTCCTAGGCTTCTTTCCCTTTTTCGTTCCTCAGCCTACTGTAACCATGCCGCTCACTGAACTCAGCCCTACCGGGTCCGCCCGCGTGTGGTTGCAAACCTTCATTGCCGTTCTCTCCTCTTCCGAGGTGAAAGCGAAGTGTGACCTCATGAAGTTCTACGTGGCGACCTTCCTGGACTTTGTCATCACAGCAGACGACGAGGCCTGAATGGCGATCAAGGAAACTGCTGCAGTGGAGAGCAAGCAGCACAAGCCTGGTAGCAACCTCCACAACTCTATCGAGAGCGAAAACCTGGTCTCTCGCGAGCTGGGCAGCGAGCAGATGAAGCAGATAGTGCGCGCAGCGCTGTCGGTCGTGTTTCTGACCTGAAAAGACAAGAGGGTTGGGGAGATCGCAGACGGGACCCTGATCCCGAAGAACTATGGGGTGTACCTCATTGTGGGCACCAAGTTCATTCCCTCGAAGCTCAGCAAGGTTCGGGAAGTAGTTCTGCCAGGAACCTTTCTGCTGGCCGCCCCAGAACCTTCGCGGTTCCCATGTTCTTCAACGCGATCAACATGTGCCAGTCGAGGCGCTGCTCCAAAAGTGTAATCGCGTTGAAGAATATAAATCAAACGGGAAATCGTAACACGTTGGCGGTGCAGCTGCTAACTCGAGTGTCGACAAAGCTGGCGAAGGCAGTGGGGGTTTCAGATTGCGAGGCGATAGTCAGAGCCTACGCTCTGTTTCATACGCGTGTTCAGCAGTTGCCGGCTTTGAAGTCACGCGCTGATTGCGTCGCACTCATCGTGCAGGAGACCACGCCGCTAGGGCGTTGGGTCGTAAGTATGGAGGAATTTACGAGCAGTTTGGTAGTATGGGGCCGAGCTGTGGAAAAGGATACGGCAAGGCGAGGGCCTATCTATCTCTTGCTATCGACGTTGCCAGCCATCGTTACAAACGAAACTGTGTATGATGCCAAGCGCCCCGGCAATTGGCCGTATCCGGCCCGGTTTGAAACTCGCGACGACCACTTGCGAAAAGCTTTTGCTGGCTTGAGCTGAAAGACTCGGGGAGCCTTAGGGCGTCAGCGTGAAGCGCCTGAAGTTGATGGTGCCTGTTCAGAGGTTATTCGGGTGGAGTTGGAACAACCGGATGCCGATGCGAAAGACACAAGACTGCGTCGTCGTGGGAGGGCTACGCAGCCGAACACCACGCCCAGTGGGGGACTATCCGCACAACCTCCTTTTTTTTTGTCTTGCCAGTTAAACGGGGAGGTGGAGCTGGACGTGCCGGGTAGTGACAGCGACGTGGGGGATATTGCGCAACACTGTTGTACTAGGCAGGCCAGTGAGGCTTTCCGGTCCTCTCTCGGCCCAGTCGTGGTGCGGCCGAATGACCCTCTTTGTGAGGCACCACAACCAGATAACTACACTAGCCAGTCTCCGCCGCCAGAGGAGGCGTCGGATGAGTTGCTTCCCAACGAGAAGCCATCGCCCAACCTTCTCGCAGAGTTACTCGGCGTGATGAAGTCGGAACGCCGTGTTCACAGCTGCAATTTTCACGACCTCCTCACTCATCACGCTGACGACTCGCGTGAGTGCCTAGAGGGTAGGGCTCAGCTGCTCTTGACCGACCCTCCGTTCAACACCAGAAACGAGCAGGGTGCGAACAACTCTTCCTATGATGTTTTCACTCACGAGGATATAGGCGCCTCTATGCCAATATGCGACGCACTGCTTCCCAAAACCGGCCACGGAATCATATTCTGTAGTGGTCTACAACTCGGTATGTGGCTTTCGCGCCTCAAGCGCTACAACCAAGAGATGTACAACGACAGGAGTGATGTGGCCAGTGTGTCCAGGCGGAGGCGGCAGGAGGACCTCGTGTTTAGCGTGGAGGATCAGCCGAGGGTCCACGTCCGAGCTCCAGGATAGGACACGCAAAACTCGGGAATAAATGGATGTGGCCGCGCCTCGGTCACCGCACGGGCTGCTAACTTTTCAAGGAAGTTTATGCCGCCCGAAAAGCAGTTCGCGCGGGTACGCTACCAAGGTAACGAGTATGTGTAGTCTTCGCACGCAGAATGAACGAACTGTATCAATGGAATCCAGCAGCTGGAGCCGGGAGAGGTGGCGAGAAGAGCTGACGAATGGAGTTGCAAGAAGATGCTTTGACGTGAGGAGAAGAGCATGAAGCATATAAGGGAGCTGGTGTTGCAGTGTTCGACACCGAGGGACCTTATGGTGGACCTGCTCAGTGGTATTTGCTCGACTGCGAAAGCATGCCTACAACTTTCGAGACATTGCCGTATCGTTGGGTGCCACGGAGATGACAACTACGTCAGTTAATCTCTACAGAGCTCGCATCAGGCGTTTCGCAAAAGCGGTGTGAGCACGGATTGCCTGATTGGTGGCTGTCCGCCGGTTGTGGAGCTTGAAACAAGGTACTTGGCCGGCGTAAAACGGAATACGTCTGCGAGGCGGGAGAGCAGCGCTGGGGATGCTCCTCTTGGGTGTCCCCGGTATCAATGTCTACCGAACTACATAGCCCAGTTTATTGCGAACTACGCCGGGGATCCCACACTTTCCCTGCGCTGTTCACGTGCGTCGGTGGACAAGTGGCCGGCAAAGTACGACACCCTGCTGAACACGCAAGAATCGCGAACATTTGAGGACTCGGTAGCGATGGCGAGACCTGTGGTGGTGCGTCCATCGAAGGTGAAGTGCGAAGGCGCGGGACTCGCGGTGCTTGCGGATCGGATTGTCGCGAAGGGAGAGGCTATCATCCCCTTCTACGGGACGCTCCTATGCGCAGACTTGCGTGAGCATAGGCGAAGGAAGATGAAAATTTACGGAGGTGGAATTTTGAAGGTAGATAAGGAACGTTTCAACCGGGTAGCCCTTTTCGTGGAAAGGCGGGCAGAGTCACATGAGGGTCTGATGCATAGAGTGTACATCGGACAAGCAACATTTTGTGTGGACGAGCTCCTGAATGATGGTCGGTACTTGCCTGGAGATGAGGAGGAGCAAAATAGATGTACTTCTAGAGCGCGAGACATAAATGTGGAGTTTGACGAGGATTGAGGGGAATTGTTGCAGAAAGCTCTAGGCTCATTGAACACCGTTACGGTCCATGCGATGCGAGAGATTCTGAAGAGCGAGGAGCTGTGTCCAGACTACGGGCATAAATGCAGCTACTAGGTACCCGGTAGCAACATCCAATATAGCGTCCTGGTAAACAAACATGAACACTACATGCCAGTTCGAGAACCAGTTCTGGAAGGCCGGCGAAATTATAGGGGCTGAAGAATAGTTTGGCTCAGTCGCAAGGAAGGTCGCCCGAAGCATTCGGCGATTTTCGGGCCGCTATAGCAGAAGAAGGAGGTTTGGGAAGTAATGAAAGTTTAGAATAGCGGGGCAGCGCTAAGGACAGGGGCTGAGATCTGTTCATGTGAAAACGCATGAGCACATGGATGTGTGACTTTTGCACTGAAAAACAACAATCATATGCTCCTTTATTTTCACGTGTGCAGATCTGAACCTCTATAATTAGTTATACCCCCTTCATCCTAGGCACTCGTACGTCCTTCAAATTTGATGTCCTGCTACTGCAGTCTGCCCAGAATCGCCTTTTTAATTTTGTGCGCGACGATGTTTGCCACCAACCGTGCCCGTCCAGGTTCCGGTGGTCGTGGTGTCCCTACCGCTCCGGCGCTATGACTTTCAGCTCTCAGCTTTTCCATTCTGAACCGTTACCCGTGCACCCTCCTCCACACACGGATCCTCTCACGTCTTCTCCGCCTTCCGATTATAAAACGCCTCCTTCTTCGTTCCCATTGGTGATCCTTTCTCACGAGTGGCGTACTTCCGAAATGACCGATACACTTCCCATCACGACCTCCAACCGCGGTTTGCTCACGTTGCCAACAAAGTCGACGCCGGGGGTGCAGTTGGAGCCGGAATCGAAGCCGGCGGCGAAGGGGGAGTAAATCCGGGCCAATGCGCGGATGCAACCCTCTTCACTGGAGCCGCCGCTCAGCAAACGCCGACGCGGGGACGCCTCGTGCAAGGCGGGCCTTTTGTCCGACCGCTCTCCACGACCGGAGATCTCTGACCGTGAGGACTTTGGTATTGTTGCCGTGGAGGGCGAGGAGCACCAGGTGTCGTGTCGGACTTTCTCAAACGCAGAGTACGAGTTCACCGAGATCTATGTATATATTTTGCAGACCATACAGCCGCAGCAGGTCCTTCGCGAAAGCACAGGCGCCATCATCGATGGGCTCCGGGCCAGCATGGTTGGGTGCGGTCAGAAATATAACCTTAGCGTCATGTCGGTCACAGTGCGATGGTGTGGAAATCCCTCGCTACCGAATATTGCTGACGGGACCATCAAAGGCGGCACTGTGTTGCGTGGAGGTGCCAAGTGTGCTGAGGTGGACGGCCTTCATCGCCGAAAAGCTCTCCTTAGCCTAAAAGAGGAAAAAGACGGCACGGCATGGGTTCGCGAGCGCCTCCGCGTGCGCCTTGTCCGCCGAACGCTTGGACGGGACATGACGGATCCGGAAATTATGTCCGACGCATCCTAGAAGAACACCTTGGCAGGACTGGTCCTCATCGACAAGTCGTACATCTAGTACGTCGTGAGTGTCATCCACTCCATGCAGGCTCTTGCCGTTGAGAACGATATAGATCCGCTGTCATTGAGTCAGAAGGGAACTAGGGAAGCAATCACCAGGGCCATTCTGCTGCCAGCAGCGGGCCTGTCCGCCTAACTCAGCTACAAATTCCTAGCTAAGATTTTCCTACGAGACTCAGGCCTTATGAAAGTGCTGAGCGTCCTGATCTTCAATAGCTTGACCTCTGAGAGGCTCGACTGCACTCACCTTGATGACCTGTATCTTTGGTCCGAGATCCTTCGAGTCGTAGCTCTGCGCATGAATTCCACGTCACATTTTATCCACAACCCGAACCACGACGGAAAGTTTGAATCTGAAGCTTTCGACGCGTGCGCACACCAGCTTTTGCAAGTCTGCCTAGGCTTGTTCAAGAAGTACGGAAAGGCGAAGGGCCTCAGTCGTGAAGACTTTCTGTAGACTGAGATTGCGCAATCGAAACTCATCAGAATTTCGTCAAAGAGCTCTACATCAACCAGATGCGCATCTGCTCCAAGGGAGATAACGATGTAGGCAACCACAACAACGCTGGCGCTACGCGCTTCACGAGTAATGTAACTGAGCACATTCCTCCCGGGCCAAGCAAACACACCGCCCTGGCTCGCATGAATACCCCAGCTGCTGGGCCTTGTAAACGCAGCTCTGCTGGGCATTCTCCTGCTCCCCACGCGACTGCACTCGAGTCTGCAGTGCCTGCGTGGAAAGTCTCAGTAGTGCTCCCCGCCATTGAAGCGCTTGCCATGAACAAAACGGCTGCACGCTCTTCATGGTCAGCGCCTCGACTTGTGAAGGTTGTGCAGTCGGGGAAGTGCGGTGGAGTCAAAACGGCAGTGGGGCAGTCGACAAGAGATCTTGACAAGAACGGTAAGACAACCAAGGCGGCCGAGGAGAACACGGGGCAATATGAAGGTGCCCCGCAGATGTTCACCGACGAGGTTCCGAAGCAGCTGCAGGTCGGCACTAAGGACAAGACCCTGGCGTTCGATAAAAATCTAAAATTTGGGGATAAAATGGCATATATCGGGCAGCGAAATCACAGCGAACACAAGTTGTGGCCGTGGATGGCGAACGACCGGCACCCCATGCTCGACTCGCTTTCCAGCCATATACCCATTGAGCACCGGGCGCATTTATACCTCACCATCAAGGAGGCCATAGCCATGCATCGGCTTCAGCTCTCCATGGGAAGCTATGTGCATTTTAGCGAGCTTGAGAATGTCGATCCGGGTCAGGAGTTCCGGAACCTCAACCACCCTCAGACACACTTGTGGAGGAGTATGCCAGACGGGTTTGAGGATTGTGGCAAAGGATATGCCTACTTTCAGAGGCGACAAGGTAATCCTCAGCAGCTCGGCTACCCGTGCGTTGACAGTTTCTGTGACTCCAGCGGCATTCTGCGCGAGTACCTCAAGCCACTGATGTTGACGCCTGAGTGGAACCTTTCCCCCGTTGAAATTTTTTTTTCGGTCATTCCGAGCACATTGAAACGGGAGAATGCACTGGAACACGTGCCGAATTAGGCCTGGTGGAACCCAGTTCTGAACAAGGGGCAAAAGGAGGGGGACACAGCAAACCGGGAGCTGAGAATTGCATGCTACTCCAGTAAACGGAGCCTGATGATGGGAGTTTATGAATCATAGGGAGATTGGGTGTGCGCTTCGCGAAGGCGTGGGCAGCTGTACACGTCGATGAGTCAGCTTGCTGCTGACATCATTTTGGGGAAGATGTCTGCCATGAAGCTCGTCATGCTTAGGACAGGTGCTCCGTTTCTGGTTACTGGGAACGACTGCCGGCGACAAGCGCGGCAGAATGACTTCGGCATGACAGGGAAAGTAGAGACACTGGGCTTCTTTGCGATCATGAGCGGGGCTGTGGGTTTCCCGTTGTCAGGGAGTGACGATTCACACGTGTTCGCATCCTGGCAGAAGAGCGAGCAAGTGGCAGCGGCGGCGTTGTTCAGCGATGAAAACGATCCTTGTGCCGCCCAACTCTGTGCTTTTCGGGTGTGGTCATCGCACGCATGCCAGGGCGGGACGTGAGGACCACATTGCAGATGAGTTGACAGCACGATACCGTGGGTTCCTTATGACGGAAGGGAAACTTGTGCCGGACCAAGTTTCCTGCGCACTGAGAGGGCTACCGCACTTCCCGGTCAGTGAGATGGCCCGTGTCAGTCGTGAGAATAATGAAAGAGGTGAGGAGTCGGACGGTGGGGACTACGCGGATGTGGTTGGGTTGGCAGACCCGGGCGTAGACGAGATCAGGAGGGCATACCAGAGCAGTCCTGGAAATGATGGTTTCAACTCCGATGACCCCGAGGATGTGATTGCCGTTCCATCAAGCAGTGAAAAAGATTAGGTCGCCGCACGAAGAACTCGACGAATAGCGGAAAGTAAAACACTGCCGAACATTACTTGCCGGTTCGAGAACCAGTTCCAGCGAGCAGGCCACACTTTACGGGCTAAAAGAGACTTGTGCTCAGCCGCACGAAATGTCCCCAAGAGAAGGGGGCGATTACGGGGCCTCTTTACCGGAAGAAGGAGATTTCAGAAGTGATGGCAATCCAGTATAGGGGGTTATCCATAGTGACAGGGGGTATGGTCTGCTCATCTGAATACACATAAGTAGATGGGTACGCGAAATCTAATCTGGAAAACGACATCGACCTGCTCATTTATTTTCACATGCGCAGATCTCGACCCTTGTCGTTAGTACCACCGCCGAAGTCTTATTTTTCGATACTTTCTGGAATTCCCAGTTGCAGAGGCCCTCAGCCCCTGCTTCCAGTTCTGCCGTTGACGCTTGTTTTACTTGAAACATCCGCAGGCTCTCTGTGGGTCTGTATGACTCTACAAGGACCCCACGACGAGTGACAGCTGCCAGTCGGGTCTTGAACTGATTAGTTGACAACAACTGCTACGTAGTTTCCACAATTGTTCTTCTCACTAGCCCTCCGTCGATCCTGTCCTGTCTGCGCGGCAGCTCCACATCGATAGCTCCGCCGGCCAGTAGGACGAGAAGGGGTGTTCCGGTGCGAAGATCTCGCAAGCGCACCCACAAGGAGCGGGAGGGGGACGATAATGGCTCGGCTGCGCCTGTCGCTGTGACGGAACAGAGACGCCAGGTTAATGCAACTCAGCGGAACCGGCCAGGCACGCTAACGGCGGTCGTGCAGCCGCAGAAAGTGCCGGCGCCATCTCTGTTTGGTCCAGAAGGTAGAGAAACTTGTGGTGCCACTGGTCTGGCGACTCACAGTGCTGCTGTCACACTGGCGGTTCCGCTAGGGCGTGCTCCCAACCAGATGTGTGCTTGTTGGTCGTCTAATCAATGTGACCGCAGCTCGAGCACAGCCAACCAAATCGTTCGGGCTGGAACTGGGTCCACTCAGCGCATCTACAGGCCAAGCATTGCCGCCCCAGTGCCGTGGCGTATCTGCCGTGGAGCAGGGCATACTCATTGTGTGACCCTGTGTCCTCCTGGTTCATCGGGGATGAGCCTCTCTTGTTCTCCACCTCTGCCCATGCCGTCCCGGACAAGGTTTGAGACCTCCGCTGTAGCTTGCTCACAATCGATCTGACGTGAGCAGATGAAAGAGCTAAAAACGATGCTTGCTGAGGAGACGAGCAAAGTTTGGGTGCAGGAGGAAGACATTGCTGGTGACAGCACCAGGGTCAATGGCTACAAGGAGAAGCTAGTGTAGGCCGATTAAGAGCATCTGGAGGTGCGGGTGACGACTGAACCAACGCTTTCCGAGTTCCTGCGACTACGAACCGCGTTCATGGATGTCAAGCAAGAGAAAGGGAGCCTATGCGTGGCTCGTAAAATTCCTGGTGCCACCTAGCAGGCTACACTGCGTGCCAGAGGCCGGCGGGGTCAAAGTCGCAAGCTTATGACAAAAGTGGGGGCTAGTTACATCTGTATTGCCAAGACCGTCGAGAAGCAGATTCTGCAATGGTGCCACCGCAAAATGGCTGATCTGGACCCGACCAACTCTGTTCCAGTCTAGAATTGAATGGGTCGCAGGGAGCCGTGCGTGGCGGGGGAGCTACCTGGGGACGGCCTGGAGGGTATCGTGTCGATTATAGTGATGGTTCTCGCCAGTTGCAAGGTCAACTATAGGCCTTCCTACTACGGTGAGGCGACGACCTTTTTTGGAATAGTGCTTGAAAAAGCTTGGCACGAGGAACTGGTCATCTTTGTTTTCGCGCCGAATCCCGCCGCGAGTGGGATTAGGCTGTTTCAACGGACTATGCTCTATATAGAAAGATAAGGAAGACAATCTTTGCCATTATGAGCGCGCGGAAGAGGTATGCTGGAGGCAAGCTGTTCCAATACCTTGCATAATCCTTGTTGATGTCGCGGAAGACCACGTTTGTATCGAACAGCCAGCGGGAGTAGCGCTCATCTCAAGGACCTCAAGCGCGGGTGAGGCTGATGAGTTCAGAAGGGGAGCGAGGGAGTGCAGACCTCTCAGGGTGGCGACTCAGCAACGCCGAAGACCTACCATATGGTGACTACTCTGTACCAAAGGAGGCGTGTGATCTTGCGGAGGGTGACATACAATTTGGAACCTTTTTGGGAACACATGTCCAGTACGAGTTCCGAGGGTACCGTATTTAACAAGATGGGACGTCCGCATACGGGTCCCTCATGCAACTCGCACGGCTTCCCGCTTGGCTGTCACCAGTGGTACCCTGCCTGCAGCATGCTGAGGGCCGTGGTGGCCAGTGCCAACGCAATTGCAGCCTGATGTTTTCCAGGTACCCGCCCTTGGTAACCGCGCAGACAATAGGCAGCATTTGCATCGTTTCTTGCAGCATTGTTCCGCAAGAGTTGTATCAGTATGGTTCTATGGTCGAGCAGGCGTTGTGGGAGTCCGTGAATGAGGGGATGGAACGGTCTGGTGAAGAGTATGGCGAGGAGTTCATAGTAGGCGCCCCTGGAATAGCCCCAAACGACGTGAAGGTGGGTTCAGAGAACAAATTCTATGTGGCGGTACGAAAGACGTGGTTACAGGACAACACCTCGAATATAATTGGCGGTGTTGTCGATCGCTACCTTACATGTGCAGACTCAGGCGCGGGGCCGTACCAACTTTTTAATGGCGCGTCTGGTCTGTTATGGATTCCAGCCACAACTCTAGGTTCTTCCGCGCCCGCTATTGTCAGAGCTGAGGACAAGGAACTGTCTATACATCGAAGAGATATATTTATGGAAACCGCACTCGTATGTTGGTAGGTCACTAAAAAGATCGTCGATTTCTTGTTTATTTATTTCTAGCGCGGAGAGAATGCCGTGTCCATTGGATGAAAATGTTCAGGTAGGACTGCCCGTGCATCAGCGTCTCTGTCCAACATGGTAATATAGGAGCCATGGTGGACCCAGTGGAGGTGAAGGGTGAAAAGGGGGATTTGGAAATTTGGCCGCACCGCATGAGCTGTCCGAATGATAGCAGGGGCCTTGCACAGGCCAAATCAGGGAAAGAAAGGGGCTTGACGCCCCCGCTGCTGCATCTCTGGGAGCGGGGCGGGAACTTCTGCCCGATTCACATTCTCATCTGTAAACCACCGCAGGGGAACGCATTTCAGAGTGTCATTAACAGCGTCGACCGGTGGGATAGGATCCATGTACAGAACGACTGCATACTCCGTGGGTCGCAGTGATTCACCTTCATGTATACAGAAGAGAGACAGAACTTGGGGCACCCATACAGTATCTATTTGTTCTTCGTCGTCAGCGACTAGGAGCAGGAATCTGAATTGCTGCCATTTCGTCGGGCCGAAGCTGCTATTTGCATACACACGTTGACTTACATGCTTCCGCATGGCGTCGAGTCGAATGACATTCAGGTCGGGACCATAGTCGTTGCCGGAAAGACGGAGGCTGTCGGGTGAGTCCACATTTTTGACGATAGTAATTTGAAGAGTGTCACATGCGTGGACATAATGTTGATGGACAAGCTCGGCGCGGACGAGGACCACCAACACAGTGGTGCGCTGGTCACTAAGCTCGACAAGAAGATCGAAGGAGGTGTTAGGAGCTTCTTCGCGTAGTGATAGGAGCCTCGAGGAGGTGAGGTGGTCTTCTTCGATTCCGAGGAGCAGCATGGCGAGGGTGATCAAGCGAGTGAGTTCGCGGAGGTTCATTATGATGCCCTCCGTGACGAATCATAACCCGTGCCTATCGTTTAGGTGCCTGTGCGGGGTCCTGGGTGGACGCGATTGTGAGACGGAGACGATTTCAGTTCGAACGGGAGTCAGGCTTTCGGAACGCTAGATTCGGCGGACGGTTTCGTCTATGCTGTTGCCCTTCGTTTGGAGGTGAGGAGGTAGCCCTTCCTGAATGCAGTGTGGGCGTGTTCAGAAAAACAGACATCTAGATGTTGTAGGCTCTCAAAGTTGCGGATGTCATCTGCAAGGTGGGCGAGGAGATCGAACTTGAGGGTCTTCAGCCTGGTCGGGTGGTGTTCCCGAAAGATATGGAGCATGGAGGATTTAAACTTATTGACACTGTCCTCTAGGTTGTGAGCCTCGGCGAAGCTGAAGGACTTCTCTAGTCCCTTTCTCGAGCTGGGTATTCGAATGTCTCAGTACTGAGCGCGAATAGATGCGAGGGGCGCGGAGTCAGCTTCATCATACTAATGGTTTATGATTCCTGCGATAATTGGAAAGACCATGCCGACGGACTTCTAATATTTGGCCTCCAGCATGCCGCAGACTTCTTCACTTGTGTAGGGCGCGGTCAGGCGACTAGCCTTCTCGGAGGCGGAGAAGTCGATATGTAGGCCGGGAACGTAGATGTCTCTTTGAATGGCATCCAGAACTGCGTAGACTCTCCGAAGGAGAGCAGTCTGGATGGTTCTGAGCTGCTTCCGACCATTGCCTCCGGAGGCTTGCCGTGTGGGTAGGACGGTGGAGTTCAGCCTAAGAAGTATGCACGTCCCGATTAGCATGCAAATACCGAGGCGGAAGTTGTGCAGTGGTTCGAAACCGAAAAAGGAGTGCATGTCGAGTCGAGGATTGGACGGAAGGAGGGGGCATGTTTCCAGAAACGATGGCAGCCTCGGCAGAGAAGAAGTCGGGAGGGTTCCCTGTGCCTGTGCGGTAGCAGCTTGTGCCCGAATCGGCTTGCCCACCAATGCATGAGCAGCGGCGCCGGCCTCGAGGACGACCACTTTTTTGCGAAGATGGATGGTGTACTGCGTGGTGCGCGGCTGGAATGACGCGGACGAAGTGAGGTGATTTGTCGGTGCTTCGCAACGGAGGCAACGCCGGCTGGTTTTTGTATCCAAACGAGTGCCGATGGTGTCCTTCGCGTCGGGGTATGTCACAACAGTAAGTGGTGAGGACTCGGTGACATTTCCACAGGCGATGGTAACCATCTGAGCATGTGAAGCTTTTGAGGACTTTCTAATAAAGAGATAGTAGTGGAGAGTGCACGGCGGAGTTTACTATAGAGGTTTGGATCTATGTTGCGCGAGTAGTCGAAGAAAGTGGAAGGACGTCAAAGTCTCTGTCGTCTATGATGGAGAAGAGCTGCACAGAAAGATGTCCAATGACGGTGTGCCAGAACATTTTGCAGCGTCGACCGAAAGCGGCAGTGAACTTGAGGAGAGTGAGATGCACTGAACAGGCAACGAGAGCGCTATTCTTCAGTGGAGTGGCGAATTTACCCGCATATATCTGTATGTAACCTAGAAGCGGGTGGGCCCCGACGTCGCGATGTCTTAGATGACACGATCGAGCTCGCTACCTATGACTCTTTCTCTGTGGTCCTAACAAACTCGTTGGTTCACATCAGTCTGCAGGGGATGCGCGAAGAGATGCATGTCGCTTTGTGGGGGGACACAAGGGCGGAAGTAGTAAGACTCTGTCTTCACTTGCGCTACTTGCCTTCGCACAATCTGGACAGGGTCTGGAGAGGAGCAAGTTCCGAAGGACGTATCGCTGTGGTCCAACACATGAGTTGCGCAGATGTCCTGACGGCGAAACTCCCTCTCGAAAACAGCGAGTGTGAGGGAGTGACACTCTTGTGAGGAGCGAAGGCGCTCTCCAAAGCGCGCGAGAGAGGAGTGAGGGTCCCTCAGGATAGTGACGATGTCGTCAACCGTGCGTGGGCCGGTAGTCCTCTCTATATCGGAAAGAGGAAATGTAATGCATTGTATGAGGAGATCGTTCTTACTTGTGGTCGGCTCTGCATCAGGCTGACACAGGAATGGGAGCAATGGAAGCAGACGCGCCCGAGCTTCATCATAAAGGACGGTATCATCGTAGTGAACAGGAGGATCTGGGACGCGCAAGTTTTGGGAGGTAGTAGGGACGAGGTCGGTCGGTCGGTGTGTTCGGAAATGACACTGTTGGCGGTATTTGGAAAAGGAGTGCGCGTTGGAAGACGAGTAGACACCGTGCCGAAATTTGCACTGCATCTTGAGAGCTGGCAAAGCTGGCTGCAAGGAGAAGGGCTGTCTCGAGAAGTGGTAGAGCCGGGATGTAGGACGTTTTCCACGTGTGGAGCTGTCTTCTTACTTTCGCCAAGGATAAGATGGCAGGTCCGTTCGCGAGCACTGCCGCGCTCTTGAAACCTAGCACAGCTCTCGTGGACGCGGGAGTGGTCAATGTGCAAAACAGGACCTGTCATTCGACACAAACGCACGCTATTGGCTGTGTCGACAAGATATCATCATGCATTTGCTGACGGCTACGACAACGAGAGGTAGAAATCGAAAGGCGGTGAGACGATGATATCCGTACTTGTAAGATTTCTAAATTTTCATACGGTCTAGGGTAGTTTCAAGGTATGGCGGTGAGACAGTGGAGCGCAAGACCGCGCCGCAGGCCCTGTTTAAGCCGCAGCGACGCGGGACGCCTCCTCGTCAAATCTGGAGAGGTACCCTGCCGTCAACAGATATTACTGCCCGACAATTTCTTTTTCTTTTTGATGCGACGGCGTGCACAGGTACGCAGCGCGTATTTAGAAAGGTATTCGCACTGGCACGAACAGGTCGGGCGGCATGGGCAACCTCTTCGGTCACGTGCGAGTACCGCATACGAGTAGTGGTTAGGCGGGACGGGTGGCGTCCTTGAAGAGTGGCGAGGCGTGTGGCGTGCTATGCGATGCGGGAGGTGCGGGTTGTTGGAGGTGGAGCTAGTGAGGGAGCGCTGGTCGTGGTGGATTGAGTTGTACAAACTGAGAAGGAGGCTGGGCCGGATGGGTGGAGTCGTTGAAGAGTGGCAAGGCATTTGGTGAGTGATGCAATGCGTGAAGTGCGGGCTTCTGGAGGTGGGGAGGGTGACGGATTGCGGGCGGTGGTGGAATGTGGTGTAAAAACTGGAGGGGAAGGTGGGCAGGATGGGTGGCGTGGCTGGAGATGGGCAAGACATCGGCAGTACGATGTGATTTCGAGAGCATGGTCATATAGGTTCGCGATCGTAACATAGGTCCGTCCAAATACTCCAGAACGACCATTCATGTAGCAGGACGAAAATGTAGTAGAACCAGACCCAACGCTCACCACGCGCAGTATGCGTTCGGTTTAGTTTGACTAAGCGCGATGCGTAGTAGTACTGCATTCTGAACCACAAAAAGTGCAGTTGTAGTGTAGTAAAAGTAGGGAAGGACCTCCACACATCGCAGTACGCAGCACAGTACAGCTAAATCCTGGACTTCCACAGGCCGTAGTATTTCAGCTAGTATTACTCTACTAGGAATGTTGAAAAGGACAGTTTGAAGTCTGGTATTTCTAGACTCAGACGTACACCTGGTGGAAGTCCGATGGTAGCAATATTGAACCCGGAAGTCCGCCCGGAGGAAGTCCAGGTGTACAATTACTAGACAAGGAACTGCAAAATGTGTAGTAAAGGACGGGTATTACTAGACCTAGTCCTGCACTCCGTGAACGTTCGCATCAATTTCCGGAAACATAGACGTAGTTATCAGTTTCCTAGAGTCGCATATGACGCATGATGCGCGTGGTGCCTTTGATGGCAGTGGGGCGCAGATCGTCCGAGTGCTATCAGCAGTACGGAGGGACCGAAGTAGTGTTATTGGCATGACGGATGCTAAAGCTCGTATTGCGCCACCAAAGAATAAACGGCGAGAGGTGGAACTGCAGTATACCGCATAATTTGCAGCATGACGTGAATGTTTTCCTCGGAGATGAACTGAGAGTATTTGATGCGAACTTTCACGGAACGTAGACGCTCGAAATAATTGTTTTGTAGAAGTCCGTGTCCATGCCACAAAATACCGTTCCACACGGCTGTGTTTCCGGAAATGTATGCGGACGTCCACTGGGTGCAGCAGCTTAGTGAACCTTCTGCCCATACTGCTCGTTTTGGAATGCTATGGAATCCTGACTTCCGTGGCATTCCAAAAAGTGGAGCTCGTCTAGTGCGGCGGTTTTTTGAAGGGACGCCGACTTCCGAACCAATAATATTTCTGAACTGCTGCGTGCAGTGATTATCCACATCCACTACTCGCAGTATATTTCCGAGTAAACTGTCTCGCTCGTACTACGAAATGTGAAGCACACTGTAGTTCCAGCTCTCATGTTACGTAGCTCGGTGCTGCGAGATGATCTAAAGCTTGCCTGTCGTGAATAAGCTTACCTTAGACCGCCCATACTGTTAATTGCACTTCCATGGATTGTGCTGGCCACAGGGCCGAAAAATCGGACATGTACCATGTACCATCTGCGGATCTAGAAAAACGATTACTATGCTCGGTGTTGCTAAGCTGAATTGGATTACCCAAAATTGTTCAGGCACTGTATGGCAGGAATGGAAGTAAAACCCATCGCGCTGTCTTCTGCGACAAAAATGAAGCCTTGCTGAAATGCAAACGGAAACTGCAGCGTACTACACGTACCGAGTGGCATTTATCTCAAGTACTAGTAAACGCAGGCAGTCTAGTGGGTGACAAAAGTTTGTGGACATCTGTATCACGACGCTCAAAACTAGTGTTCTCAACTTCTGCGTTGTGGTCTCGGAGTACAGCATGCTCTTCGCAGCTCGCCATCACCGGTCTATGATAGCCACATGAGTTCATACATCTGACGGTAAGTGGTTGAAGACAAAGTGCTTCCAATCGAAGCTCGATGCCCAGGCCCACAGCCTCATAAGAATCGCTTATCAAGGAGCAACTTTATTCCTATGCTGTATGGCCACCTATTCTTGCAAGGACAAGGGGGGAACAAATGCGAATCCCTCACTCCGCCTTTGTGGTAGCCGTGCTAAAGTTGACTC
The DNA here is from genome assembly GCA_032356245.1 of Endocladia muricata. NCBI lineage: Eukaryota > Rhodophyta > Florideophyceae > Gigartinales > Endocladiaceae > Endocladia > Endocladia muricata. The sequence goes on along the minus strand of JAUKWC010011106.1, from coordinate 4,605 downwards.
CGTAGGACGAAATGCGCAGACTTGTTAGGCTTAGCAAGTTGCCCACTTAACACACGAAGCGCAGAAACATTGCGAAGGGCGAGTCAACGGCGAAGAGCGATTATAAACGTAAATCTCGTGAGGTTCGAAAATTAGTACTTTATAAGTTGGGAGGGGTCCCACTAATGACAGGGGTTCGGATCTATACATGTGAAAACACATGAGCAGATGGATTTTGTTTCTTAGTTTAACTTTCTTACATCCACCTGCTCATGTGTTTTCACGTGAGCAGATCCCAACCCCTGTCATTAATGACACCCCAGCTACCTTCAAATCTACGTACTTTCTAAGCCATCAAAGTTTACGTTTGGAACCTCTCTCTGAGGTCGGCTCCCGCTTTACTTTGTCTCTACGCTTAGTGCGATACGTGTACCACCTAGTAAGCACAACGAGTCTGCGCTTTCTGTCCTGCGTGGTCAACTGTAGCATGGCTACTGCACAGGCGGCGTGAGGTACTGGTATCTGATCTCCCCTGGTCATTGCAAGAATAGGTCGCCATATAGCATAGGAAGAAAGTCGATCCGTGTTAGGTGATGCCGACTAGGCTGCGAGCCTCAACATTGAGCTCCGATTGGGAGCACTTCGTCGTGAACCACTGATTGTCAGATGTACGAATTCGTGTGCCTCTTGTCGACCAGTGACGGCATGTTGCCCGTAGCAGGCTGCACTCCGCAACGACAATGCAGATGTTGAAAAGACTAGTTGCAAGCCTCGCAATACAAATAACCAATACTTTTCGGCATCCACAATACTGCTGCCGGGAACGACCACTCCTGCTGTCTGCCGCTTCCAGCACGAGCTAGTATCTAGTGGAGATTTGGCCTCGTATGGGGCCAGCTTTCAAGTCGACATATTAAACGAGTAGGAATTTTGTTTAACTTCTTCCTTTTTGCCCAAGCGACGCCCGCCCAGTACTGCTGACAGTTCGGACAGACTGGAGCTATCCAGCTTCACCGACGGTCGAAACGAGAATTCCACTGAATATCCTGGAGAAGCCTCAATTTTCAAAAATCATGTCTCCTACTTCCGACCCCCGTCGCATCGTTTGACCGCGAGTTCATACTCGCGCTCGCCTCATAACCTTCGACTTCAGGTATCGGCGGATGAATGGTGCTGACTCGAAGGTCAAGACAGTCTCTGGAACCGTCAGAGATGTCAAGAAGTCCACGGTCAATGGCAAAAATGTTACTGATGTCAACGTCAGGTGGGAGCTTCGTGATGGTACCGAGGTCATGTCACTGCCGCTGACAACCATCGAAGCAGGAGAGAATCCGGAAAATGGTGCTGAAATAGGAACCCCAATTGCTCCTCAGAGCGCTGAGCAATTGGGAGATCAGTCAGGCAATTCCGAATCAGGTGTCGACATCGACCTCGTCACACCCATGGATGGAGAGAGTCACGATGTCATATGGAGGACAAGACCAAAAGCACCTGGCTCGGTCGTTGAGTTCAATGGTACAGTGTGGACTCGTGCCGAGGTCATAGTCGAAATGAATGGCTTTGTTTGCACGACGCCTTGGACGTTCATTGGTCCAATTGACATGATAGAATCTGAGTGCCCCTACCCTGCATCACTAACCCCATTCGACTACTTCATGTGGATGTTCCCGCAGCGCCATCCCAACTGCATGGTTGTATGGACAAACAGGCAGTTGGAACGCAAGTATTTCGAGACGACAAGCAAGGGTGAAAGTTTGCGTTTTTTCGGGATTTGGGTTCTGATGACAAGATGCCAGTTCAGCAATCGTCGCCCATAGTGGAGCAACATCACGAACAGCAATCACTTGCCATTTGAGCGTTTGGTGACGTATTGCCCCGTAACTGTTTCGAGCAGCTCTGCATCTGCATTGAATTTACCGATCCTTGAAGCAGCGTCGAGATTATGGATTCGAGATGGAACCTTGTCAAAGGTTTTGCTGATGCAATTAACGATCGTCGGGCCACAAAAATCAAGCCGTGTCACCGCATATGCGTCGATGAGAGTGTGTCAAGGTGGTACGGGCTAGGAGGGAGCTAGATTCCTAATGTTATTCCGCACTATGTGTCACTCGACGGCAAGCCGGAAAGTGGATGTGAGATCAAATGAACTGGTTGCCGCATCGGTGGCATCATGATTCGTCTCGAGCTGACATTATCGGCAGATGATAATTTCCACCGACATATCGAGAGCAGGAATAGCCATGGAAAATCCATACTTCTCAGACTGGTTGAACCATGGTTTCACACGAACAGAGACCTCTGTGCTGACTCCTACATCCCATCGGTTGAGACGGCTGAACTGCTTCTTGACAATGGCCTGAAGCTTACTCGTGTTGTCGAGACAGCCAGAAAGGGATACCCTGTTGACTACCTTTCACGACTGCAAATAGCTGACAAGGGTTCTCCAGTCACGATGGTCACTAAAAATCCCAACCTCGTGGCCGTCATGTGGGTCGACAGGGATAGACGCTATTTTATCAGCTGTACTGGGATGACCTCGACTGGTGACAATACTTACCGCGAGAGGCGGAGGTCCCGTGACGGAAACTCTAACCTGGAAGGCACTGAGATCCCCGTTCTGAAAGTATGTGAGAACTACTATGGAACTTGTCCTCCGGTTGAAAAGCACAACCACTCTCGTCAGGATGACCTTGAGCTGGAAAAGAAGTTCGAGGTTAAAGATTGGGCGATGAAAACCAACACCTCTTTACTGGCCGTATGTATCATTGACTCTTGGAAACTTTACTCGGGATGCCGGAAGAGTAGGGTGTTCACTCCGAACGATTTCTATTGCCAATTGGCAGATTCACTAGTTCACAATGGTTTGGATGGAGCTTTGCAGGCTCGCAGGAGGTCTGCAGCTGAAACCGCAAATGACAACATTGACTTTTAGATCGGGTTTGGGGTACATCTAACCACCACCAAGCGCAGACTTCTATTGTCCGACGGAACGTCACCAAATGCGGCTTATCAATCCCGCTGTGGTTTTTGCAAGAATACCAAGAAATCGACATTTATGTGTTCAGGTTATTTCCGAAATATTCGCCGAGAAGTTTACATTTGTCATCCTGAAACTGGCTGGGATTGCTTTTTAAGCAGCATATCGAGGAGGTGCATGGTCTCGAGTATGAGGGAAATAAGGAGTAGTCATGAATATGTTCGAGTAATTCAGGAAGTAAAGCATGAATCTCATGTTGGTGAGCCGTGCTGGTTGACATCACAGTAGTCACTTCTAAATGTTTAGCAAAATTAGAAAAAAATCTATAGCCCGTAACAGGTGTATCGGCGTCACAAGACTTGCTCGATTTCGTTGCATCGCTTTGGAATACCGGTTTAGAAGATGTCACCGTATGCTGTCTTCTGTTCGATTAGGCTCTTTAAAAGAATCCTGAATCACTACTACCTCAGAACCTGTCGAGTCCTCACAGAGGAATTCGAAGCGCAAAGGCGCTCAGCGAGATTCAAACTCGCGGACAGATGCTCTCGCAGTAGCCCGAAGACCACTGGACTAACTTATCGCAGTAAGAAATAGTAGAAATGTTTCTAATTACACGCCAAACGAGCACAAGGTAGATGGTAGAGGTACTACCCTATTAAAATCTGATAAAAAAGCGAAGGTTTATTTTCTTTATTGCATTTATGATTTTGACCTCATATGAGGCCACAGCTGACCTTAAATGAAGCAGCACTCAGTGTCCAATAGATACTAGGTATCGATGGCTTTATTCAGGAGTTTAGCTCAGAATTGTCCGACATAGATCTATACGCGACCAACAAACGAGTCGTTCCCCGACGTGCTGGAGTCCCAGATGACACGTTTGAGCCCGCTGCCCATGATGTTTTCCTTGACGTTTTCAAAATGGTGGCGGTGCACGTTGGTCTGGAGAGGATGCGCTAAGAGACGCGTTTCGCAGTGAGGACGGCCACCACAGCGGCAATAGTCGTAACGGTTCCTCCTCAAAAACTCTAAAAGGTAATCACGGTGAGATAGAATTGCATACGCCTCGTGATCGTAACGGTACCTTTGAGCATCAGTTTGTCAAAAAAGGCCAGACGCGCATCACTGGAATGGATGATCAAATACTCTGTCTATATGCTAAGGGTATGAGTACAAGAGATATTGTGGCGACATTTGAAGAGATGTATGGGGCTGAAATTTCGGCAGGTTTAGTTTCTCAAGTCACTAATTCACTAATTCAGTGATTGAAAAAGTGATTGAATGGCAGAACCGACCGCTTGATCCTGTTTATCCCATTGTTTATATGGATTGTATTGTACTCAAAATTCGCCAAGATAAGCAGGTAATAAACAAGGCTATCTACCTCGTTCTAGGCATCAATTTAGAAGGAAAAAAAGAGTTGCTAGGTATGTGGATATCACAGAATGAAGGCGCTAAATTTTGGCTTTCAGTGCTCACGGAGCTAAAGAACCGTGGCGTGAAGCACCTTCTTATCACCTGCGTCGATGGCCTAAAAGGCTTCCCAGAAGTAATTAGTGCTACCTTTCCTGAAGCCAAAATACAGCTCTGTATCGTACATATGATAAGGCATTCGCTAAAATTTGTTCCTTGGAAGGATTATAAAGGAG
>JAUKWC010010995.1:0-19863 GCA_032356245.1 Endocladia muricata | reverse complement strand
CCCCTCCACACTTTCCCCCACCTCTGCACGCTCCCCCGCCGTGCCCACACGACACACGTGGCGCGTCGCACTCCCCAGATCGCACACTTTAAACTCGCCCGTGAAGCGGTCATACAAGACATTCTCCAGCTTGACATCGCGCACACACACCGGCGGCACCTGGGCATGTAAATGTGCCACTGCCGCTGCCACATCGCCCACTACTTGCCACGCACGCTCCTCCCCTACCGCCCCCGCTTTCCCCCACCGTGCCAGTACCTCAGGCAATGCCCCCCCATCCACCAACTCCAACAACAGAAACACACTCCCTGCCTCCTCCACAGCACCGAAGAAATGCACAACATTGCGGTGCGGCGGCAGCTGCTGCAGGGTGTCGACCTCGCGCGCTGCTGCGCGACGCGCTGCACCACCGTCCGAGTCGTCCTGCGGCAGCGGGACGCGCTTGACAGCATAGCGCATGGTTGGATGGGACGGCACAGGCGTGGCTACGTGTAGGAAGGAGTAGCCGCCCTCGGCAAAGACACGGCCCAGACGCACAGACAGACCCGACGATGGAAAGTGCAGGACGCGGTTGACGTGGGCAGCAGAAGGCACCGGCGCGGCAAAGGTGGACTCTAGATTGCGCTCCAGCGACTGCGCGGCCTTGCGCAAGCCGCGCAACATCGCAAGGAAAAGGCACAGGCAAAGGCAAAGGCAAAGGCAAAGGCAAAGGCAAAGGCAAAGGCAAAGGCAAAAGAAAAGACAAAGGCAAAAGAAAAGTCAAAAGGAAACGGACTGTGATGAGATGGAGAGAGTGGAAGGCGAGGAGGGCAAGGCAGGTGGGGAGGTTTTGCGTGGGACTGTTTGATGTGGCTGGCACCCGGCTGTTGTGGGTGGCGTGGCACGTGACACCAAACGACAGAAACTGAACCGAAAGCAGTTTGCGGTTTCCGCACTGTGGCAGCCCCAGCAAGGTACACTACACTACACTACACGACACGACACGACACGACAACACAGTACACTACACCCCCTACAGTACATACCCTATACAGTACATCCAGTATCCCAGCATCTCGTTTGGTGTACAAACTCGGCGCCATTGGCTGTGCCACGTGTACACGTTCTTATCCTATAGCTGCGTGGTGTCAGGACTCCATTTAGTCGTCGGTGTCCGCATACGCATGACGTTCACCCTGCCTTGCCACCGCTTGCCCCCGTCCTCCTTCCCCCCTCTTCTTCCCACCACACACTCACACGCACACACACACACAAAACAAGTCTCCATCCTCTGTGCCCAGTGGCGTTGCGTGATGGCTCTGCCCGCCGCGCGCGGCGCGGCACGCGCAAAGCTACCCGTCCCGCCGCGGCGTTCGACGGCGACGACGACGCGCGCGCGACACCTGCGTCACGTGGGCTTGGCATGCGGGGTGGCGAGCGTGTTGGTGGCGCTGCGGCAGTTGTCTGTGCCGCAACTGCATGGTGCAGAGTTAGAGTCGATGGTGACGCAGCGTGGCTTGCGTGTGGGTGAGGAGGCAAGGGATGAGGCGGGTGCAAAGGGGAGGTTACGGGCGGCGGAGGGGTCTGTGAATTTGTGGCGACGTGTGGAGGGGCCGTTTACGCCCGAGACACATGCACCGGAGAAGCGGTTGTATGGGTTGGGAAGGGAGCAATGTTTTGCATTGGGCGTGCCGGAGGGGGTGCAGGGAAAGGGGATGGCTGGGGATGGGTCGGCAGCGGCGTTTTGGCAGATGAATAGTCGGGCAATGTGTTATATGGAAGGGGGGGGGTGTTTGTATGGGAAAGGGTTGGCTAAGCTGATGACGTTTGAGAAGAGGGGAATGGGCAGGTGTCGCGTCGTGGCGGTGGGGGAAGGCACCGTGGTGGAGGCAGGTGATGTGGGGCTGAATGAGTCGTGTGCTGCGTGGAGGGGGAGGCAGGTGGGCAGTATGTATGGGCAGGAGGTGTTTTATGACTATGCCAAATGGCAGGAGTGGATCAAGGAAAGAAAGCACCCCGACCCGAGGCACCATGCCGTCGAGTGGGAGTCCCAGTTTGCCATTGTGGTGCCCAAGTTTGACTGGTCCTACAACATCTGTCACTACAACCGCATCTGGAATTTCATTGTCTACGTCATCCGCAACCTCTCCCTTTTCGTGCCGCGTGCCCATGAGATTGACACCATCGATATCCGCTTTCGCTCGGGCTTCAACTACAAGGAATATTGGCACCGTGGCATCCGCAACGCCACTCTACCCGCTCTCGAGCGCGAGACCGGGAAGACCCTCACCGTAGGACAGATCCGCTTCGACTCTTTACGCGACTTTCAATGCGTCCGACGCGGCATCTTTCTCGGCCGCGAGGGCCGCGTCGACGCCTTTCCCTTCTTCAACGACACCCCCGTGTGGCGCCCCGAGCATCAACTCGACGACTCGCACTGGCCCGTCATCCCCGAGCACTCTCTCTGGCTCCGCGAGGTGGTGTCGCGCGCCAATAACCTCCCCCCTGCCGTGTCCTACCCCGGTCCGCTGATAGCCAACTTTACGCATATCCCTGTGCCGCCACGGCGCATCGGCGTGCTCGGGCGCTCACCGCGCTCTCGCCGACGGTTGTCGGCGGATGCGCGTGTGTGGTGGGAGGGGATGCTGGAGGCGGTGTGCCAGCGGCGTGGCTTTGAGCTGGAGTATGTGCACACGAGTAGCGCGATGACGCTGGGGGACCAGGTGAAGCAGGTGAGGCGGCTCGGGTTTGCGGTTGGCTTGCATGGCGCGAACATGGTGAATTCAATGTTTATGCCGGCGGGGGGAGGACTGTTTGAGATCTTTCCGTGGCGGTATGTGCGCTACTATTATGCGGGGGGCGGCAACGCGGGGTTGCGGTATAGCTTTCACGAGCCGGAGAGCGGCATCGATCGGAATTGCTCGTTTCGGGAGAAGACGTGCTTTATGAAGTACCGCGAGTCGATCATTTATCTCACGCCGCGCGACAGGCAAGTGATCCAGGCGCGCGTGGAGAGGGGATTGGACCACATTGACGCGTTGCATCGGCGGTACCCGGGGGGGGAAGTCCCGCTGTTGAGGAAGGGATCGATGTACCATATTGAGCGGTGATGCGGCACGACACGCGTTCGTTGCAATGCTCGCGCCAAGGGGGGATGAGTAGTGGGAATCGAGATTAGTGCGCTGCGAAGATTGGAGTTTCCCTTCTTTTTTTGTTTTTGTTGTGAGATTGGGTGTTGTTTTTCGTGTTTTTTTGTCTGTAGTGATGATGTGATGATGGGAGGGACTGTTGTGGAAGTGGCAAGGAAAACTGGACACGCGAGATACTGTAGCAAGGATGCTGCACGCTCATGGGCGCCTGCTGCAGCTGTTTTACCTTGCGCAAACACGTGCCATACCGCACCGGCACGCGACTTACCCAATGCTCAAGAGGAGGTCATGTACTGCGCAGCATGTGGTGTGAGCGTCGGTGAATGAATGCTTGCTCTGGCAAATAAGAGTGCAGGCAGAGGTGTACACGAGGAAGTTATTTGTGCAGGGCGTTGTGAGGGGGAAGCTGGACGTGGTTGGAGGAAAGGTTTCAGCCGGAAGGGGGAGGGGGCGCGTGGGGGGGGGGGGGGAGAGGACGGAGAGGACGGAGAGGACGGAGAGAACGGAGAGAACGGGGACGAGGGGTACGAGAAGGGGGATCCGTGCGGCGTGTGGAGACTGCAAGATCGAGGAGTGTGTTTAGGGCGAAAAGGTGAGGGAGATGGGAACAAGGGGCGACGCAGCGGCCGGACTGACAGCAACAAACCGAAGCTCAGCTGTTTTGCGCAATGAGCGGTGCTGTTTGCCGACTTTTTCTCAGCACACTTGTTGTTCACAGCAGAAGAGAGGGGGTCATCGTCGCTTGAAAACAAATGGTGCATCAGTGAGTGTGCAGTGCGAGGAGCAGGCGCCAGCGGCTGGGTACTGTATACTCTACTTTCGGGAGCAATGAGGGGAAGCTTCGTGTTGGGAGAGAACGACGAATCGTTTTTAACATGGAAAGCAGCAATACACTCACCCTCGCATAAACTGCAATCCTTCAATTTTTTCACCGGCGCACATGAAAGTGGGTGAAAAGACGTGCACGGTTTTTCTATGGGACAGGCAAGACAGGTCTTAAACGTATTTTATTATTTTGGGCATGTCTTCTTTTTAAACTCGTCTGTGAACTTTGTGTACAGGTACAGTCTGGTCACAAGTGCCATTGAGTGCGTATGAGCCTTGTTTGGGGGAACAGAATTCAAACACGTTGAAAGGATAGGCGTGCCCCATCTTGTGATACATACTGCCCATATTCGCGATGGGCTGCATCCGAGACAGTCGTGCCAATCGTAAGACTACACCCCATCCCAGGGCAACATCTATGCGCTCAGCGGAGGTGCAGCCTCGAGAGAGACATTCCCCCCCAACTCCCCCTCCCACGCTACAAGTACAAGGCTGATCCTGTGGGAATCAACCATAACACCGCCACATGTTCTCCCATTCAAAGAAAATCTGTCTGCCGGAAACAGCCTGTGCTTCTGTAAACAGTCCTACCCATGTTAGACTCGTGTGCCCCTAATTTGGACACCATCATATCTGCATCCTTCTGATACCCTTTCACCAGCCAGTATGCCGGCATTTATGGGCAGCAATTCAGAAACACTCGATGGGGCCTTGCTGTCCAAACAATGGACGGCACCAGGCTCTATCTTTGGTCCCAAGCCTCCCCATACCGCACTGTAAGTACTTTTGGTATACTTTGCGCGAATCAACGGTCACCACAATGCCTACCACTCACCTCCTCTCCCTTCCTCCCCCCGCAATTCCTCTCCAAGAAAGGACTTCTCCGTCATCCCATCGCCCCCCCTTGCTGTCTTCTGCTGTGTCTTAAAACCGCCGCCCGTCCTGGTCGCATAATCCGCCTTACACGTGGCGCGTTACTGCGACAGTCAGCGTAGCTCACCAGCATTCCTCTGCCTGTCCTACAAGGTCCAAGCGGCATATTCTTGCCAGATCGTGTCTGCTCACGTGACGGACCGCTTTGCACCACCGCGTCTCACCGACCTAGAGCTTAGGTGGAGTAGGAATGAGCTGTTTTACGCGAAAGGTCTAATTTGTGAGCGAGAGATCAGTCGGTGGGTGGGGCGGGCGGAGCACTGCCCGCACGGTGGCGTGCGGTCGAGAAAAGTGAATTTCTCCATTCGCACCATTCCCTGATCCAAACAGCAACATGCAACCCAGACAGGAGAAACCGCTTTACCAGACATCGTTTACTACTGTACCCGTTCACAAGAAAATTTCCACCCACCATTTCAGTCACACTGCAGCAGTCAATCGCCCGAGGCATATGCCTCCTCTCACCCATACTCACTGTACCACAGGGGCCTCACACCAACTCAAATGCTCTCCTTCACAAAAGGCCCAATTTTACGCACGTGTGACCCATGTCACAAATATCTTCCGCGGGCCCTGCCAGGAAAATAACAAAGTCTGAGCCGCCCGAGCGGTCTCCCACGTAAGTTGTGGGATACGAGTCAAAGATAAACCATTCAAGTGGTACTACTGCAATCCACATTATATCCCAAAAATGGTTGCATTTTCCAAACGCCTATACTCCCGTTTTTAACGCGCGCCGACTTTCACTCCTGCACGATCTGCAGAGCTCCTCGGCAAAAAACCGAAAAATACATATCAAAAAAAGAGTCCGTACAATCCCCCCCCCCTTCTCACCGCTCACCTGCCTATACTGTACCTACTGCATCTCCGCTAGCCAAACTCCATCCTCACAGACGCCCCTGCGCTCTTTCAAGCTCCGTACAACTCTGCCACACCTCTTTTGCGGCACACCGAGCCACCCCCATAAACCGCCACAGAAACTGGCGAATCCGCGTGTCCATCGGTACCCACGCCCGGGTTGACCACCCCCGGCTTTGGGGGGAGTTGAGCCACTGCTTTAGCAACGGGCACACCTTGGGCAGATCAAACTGATCCTTCCCGCCCCAATTCGACACAAACTTGACATTCGGTAGCACCATGCAAATATCATACACCGCATGCGCAGGGCAGTTTCCACGCGTCGCCGTGAGCAGCTGCTTCTGCGCGCGGCGCTGGTCATACTCGGCGGCAAACGAGCCCTTGGGAATGCAGTCGCAGCACTCCTCGCAGATCGAGTACACGAAGTAGTCAAGCCCCTTTCGTGCCGTGGGGTCCTGAATGTTACTCACTTGTCGGCGGCGCACGGGGTCACAGTGCGCGTTGCGTTGAGCATAGAGGCTCAATTGGGCCTGGCAGTCGGCGTCCTCCAGATCGAAGATGGACTGACAGTCGAGGAAGTTCCCGAAGGGATCAAAGGGCTTGAGCTTGCAGGCGGAGCACAGCTTTGGGGGGATGAACACCTTCTCGCAGGTGACGCCCCAACCATTGGCGCCCTTATTTGCGTGGCAGGGGTTCTTCTTTTGCGCAACAGCAAGCGCCAGGAGAGAGGCGAGCAGGAGGACAAATAGTCGCATTGCAGAAAAAGGTAGGTAGGAGTTAGGAGGGAAGAGGAGCAGAAGGAATCGGAGCGAACACGGAGGTGAGTGAGATGAACAGGCAAATGCGGAGTTGGAGCGCTAGTGTGAGGACGCTGTTACACACGTGAACACATATACTGCTCACAACGCTATTCGATTTATACCCACCGACCACACTACCCGCTTGCTTCAAGCCTGTCCGTAAACAAGGACCCCCCACCCACCCACCCCTACAGTCACGCACATGCAGTGACAGCCTTAGTGGCATGTTCCCACTACGCCCTGTGCATAATCTTACACCAGTATACGTTCCTGTCTGTTGAGTGCAGGCGAAAACCGCGTGCCCCCCTCCCCCCGCCCCCCCTCGCACGCCCGTGTAGCAACAACACCAACGTCGCGCGTCGGGCGAGATCCAGAAAGGAGTCGCTCTCACGCCTTTACGACGCCAAGTGGACGAGAAGTACTGACGCTCACCCACATCTGGATGACCGTTGCTTTGTTGTTAAGGCCAGATGCGCGCCGTACAACCGTTCAGGGTGGGCCGTTAAAGAGGAGCACGTAGGCAGAGGGGGGATGGGGTGCATTTACTCGGGCCAATTGAGGAGGAGCAAGTGGATTGAGTTGTCTTTTTCGGGGCGCGGTAGGTTGGCCACGTGCAACGTGTAAGGAGAGGGGGCGGACGGTGACCGTGCGACTAGTGAGTACGGCGAGTTTTTTGTATTGAAGGCAGTCTGCATGGGGGTGGTGTGGGGGGAGAGCACAAGTTGTTGTCGTTGCCGGTGTGGGAATGGTTACCCGACTTGGACTATTCAGGTGCACGCAATGGTAGCTAGAATTTGGGACAACGGATGAGGGATTTCATTTCGCAGCAGAGTGACTATACGTCTCACCTTAACATCTAGGGGCCTGGTTGAGGTTGTTATCCTGTTTAGAGGCTGTCCAGTGATCATTGCGGGCAAGGCGAATGAACAAGCACAGAGACCAGTGATTACAGGACATGGTCACAAGCTGATAGAAAAATATTGTCAGAACGGCGTGTGGAGAAAATAATTACCGCAGCACCACAAACTTCTCGTTTGCCGTATAATCCTTCTGCCAGGAAGCACGAGATACAACGCGTGTCAATAGAATACATTGGGACACTCTTGTCATCAATGACCAACTGCCTGTAGTTTCGTACGTCCTTCTCTCGCTGCGTGCTTCGTGTATCTTTTTAATTACACCAAGCGGCTACCCGTTTGGTACAAATTGTCCCACCTGGCTTCTTGATCGCTTACAAAAATCGCTATCACAAATTTATATTCTAACAACCTCAGTGCAATAAATCTGTGTTCTAACTAACGCTTGGTTTCGCAATTGTATCGCATTCCCAACGCAGCTCTGTTGCATTATTTGTGTGCATGGTCCATGTATGTCGCGCATCCGTGGTATTATGGCGTAGGTGCTCTCATTTTGCTCAGTAAACAACCGTCAAACGCTGCATGTCGGCAGAAAGGCGACACCTTGTTCTCCCAAAACAACATGTGAGAAGGACCAGTAACGCAACAGCAAATTCAAGCAGAAAGCAACCAGATTGTTCGAGGCTTCTTAGTCTGCCTTTAGCCGTCAGACTGGAGTTTTTGGAGTCACGTCCCAACCCGCATATACGATAGGGCAGACAGTACGACTTTCTCCTCCACCCCGAACGCACAGGTAGACTCTACCGTTGTACTGTAATTGCCATGAAAACATTCCACACACACCCTGTTTGGAGCGTTCAAACAGTTCTGAATGGCCACACTAGTTGCCTACATAATTTACATTTGCAACTCCGTATGAGTTCCTGGACTCTATTGCTTCCACCACTGTGCTGTTTACAGTCATACCAAACGGGTTCAAGAGTATAGTAGTTTCAATACGTGACTTCCTGCGATCACAAAGTGATTGTATTTCATTTTCGTGTTTTAAAAGATTGCTCTCTCATTGAATACACAAGAAACCCACACGAAAAGACCTATACCACATTTAGAAAAATGTACACCGGTGACAAAAGCACCTCGGCTTACAGATTCAATGTACATCGATATGTGGAAGTATTCAGAAAATATGTGTTGATCCTGCAGAAGTTGCTGACAATTCTACGGACAAATCGGGAGTACTCTGAGATTGATTGTAAACTTGGTACAATTGCAAGGTGGCGACAGAAACATCGCACTTCTCGCTGAAATCTCGAAAGGTGTGAAGGCTGCCCAGTTTGGAAGTACGGCAGTAGTTCTTGTAGGATTTGACATCAATATCGTTCTGTCGCTGAACTAAAAAAAGACCCGCTTCGTGCAACGAATGCGGCAGAGGCTTGCCAGATTCCCCAATCTAAAGAACAACTTTTTTCTTTCCAATATTTTAAAGTAAGGGATTTATTTAACAGCCCAACCGGAAACAATTTTCTATAGTCAGACCGAGATGTAGAGTATGACTGTACAGGACATTATAGTACTAAGACCTTGAGGCTTTCTAAACTCGTCTTCATGAGATTGAAATTATGTTTACTATATGGCCAGTGTCTATTAGACATTTGGCCTCATATGAGATCAAATTTCGTGGAGATACTAAAGGGTCAAGGAGGCATCCACTTTCGCGGTTCATAATATGAACTTGAAGCATTTTGAGTACCCTATCCGGACAGGTTAGAGCTTTAGAAAAACTCAGCGGACTTTTTGCGCAGTCAGAGTTCTAGTGCAACGGAGTAGGTTACCCTTTGTTTTGATGTCAAAGAAGGGGGTGAGATAGATTCCACGTACAACAAGTAGCATATTCATCATTCGTATTGTATAATTTGCATACTTCCTCGACAGTCAATTGGCCTCACTTATTCTTGACCTCATATGATGCACACAATCCAATGCCCAATAGCCACTACCCATTCAGGCAACAAACACATGTCCGGGAAATCGGGAGACACCTTCAAAGATATGGTGACCTCGTCATATATTATACCTAGTGTACAATTGCGCCGCCAAACTAACTGCAGTACCTGAACGAAGACATCGCTTTCTAAGCACTTGTGCTACTCGGCAGCAAATTTATTCTACCTTTTTCATCCCACAATGGACATGTTAATTGAGGGCTACATCATCTACAGCCAATAAGATTTGTGGACTGCGAAAGAATATTGAGCTGTTCTTGTAGTGTAAATATTACATCCCCTGGCTAAATTAAATAATGTTTAGTTTCTACAAGTACGTACTCAGAATGGAAAAAAGACAAGGTGCAAGAAAACCAAATTCAGTTGAGTCAGCAACTAGGACCGAACGCGTGTAGTGTTGTTGAATGCTGCCATCTCCAGCTTGAAAAGAACTTTAGTTAGCGAACACAGTTGCTTGCGAACTTCTTCTTTTGCACAACAGGACCCTCCAGAAGGGCCGAAGATCAGTACAGCAGATCTGCGCGACTGCTCTCTTTCTCAACGGCTCCGCGAACTGTAGATGATAGGCTGGAGTGATCCGACAATAACGACAGACGCTTAGTCACTGGGAGAGTTTGTTATTACTCACTTTGTTTATTCGGGCTGCTTTTTCAGATTGACTCCCGCCCTATCCCTGTGAAATCTTGAACTGGCGACAATTTGCCATCGACTAAAGATTAGAAACGAAAATATCTCGGAACTTGAAATAGCAACGCCATCTCTGTCCTACCCGGAGGATTCATGAATGCTCTCCTGTGCAGGACGGGCTATGGCGCAACTTCAGCGGTACCAATTGAATTCAGTAGGCAAAAAACACTGGTAGGTGGACACAAATGTGTTTTCGCAGACGTTTAAGACCTGTCAAAAATGCGACTGTAAAGCACGCACGCCAAACTTAGTCGTGGTTTTACCGACTCGGGCAAGTTGTACTACAGATATCTTACCTATGCTATCAAACTAGTAGTTAGATACGATTTTGTGCCTCCTCAAGGCCAACGCAGGAATCCCACGTCGGTCTGCTACGACACCGCAGGACGGAATTAGTCTTCGTCAAAAACCTACGAATCATCCAGTTCATGCTAGTGTTGTCATTCGACGGCCAACCTTGGGACTGAGGGCTGTTGAACCAGGATTCGAGAAGGGGGCAAACCTTTGGCAAGCTTAGATTAAGCTGGCCATTCGGAGGAGCAAAATCACGAATTTGTGGTAGAACTCTGCATATGTCATACCTTGCATGAGCTGGGCAGTTGCCTCTATCAGTGGATGTGAGCCCCGTTAATCCGCGTGTCGTCTGCTGTTGAAGCCTCGAATCGTACTCAGCCTTCTCAGCCCCCCGTGGAATGCAGTCGCAACACTCCTCACAGATAGAGTAAACGAAGTAGTCAAGGTTCTGACGCAGATTCAAGTCGGAGATACCCGCAAGTTGCTGAGCGCGCTTTGTATCGCACGGATTCAGGTTCACATAGTTCTGTAATTCAGCGCGACACAGTGGCTCTTCCAAGCGGTAGATGGCCGCGCAGTCATCAAAAAGGCCTTGACTATTATACGAAGAAAGGCGACATCGTGCGCAAAGTTGAGTGGGGATATGGACTCCTTCACAGGGAGCCGCGACAGTGTTGAAGCTTCGGTTTGGGTGACAAGGGTTTCTGCTAGATCGGGCAATTGTCCCAGTGATGAATAGAACGGAGGACAACAAGATAATCTGGAGAATAGGAATCATGGCGGAGAAGGCTTGCACAGTTTTGCCGTTGATGTCGTCGTACTACTGTGCTGAATGAACTTGGTCGAAGCAGATTTTCTCAACTCTCGAGGTACCTCTGACGGGTGCAATCGCAGTATCGGGTATTCGAGTCGGAGGCTTTTTTTAAGTACTCATGAAGTTCTGAAAATACCGTGTTCGTTGCGAACCCCAGCAGTGGTGAAAGGGCATTGTTCAAGGTACTACACTATCAATAACCCACTCTACTCACGTTGTGTACTGTCCATTGGCTGGGTTAATGTCAACACAATCCCTTTGTCATAAGAGAACAGAATTGCTGCTCCTACTGATGCATACGCCTGGGATACTAGTAGGATGATCTCACCTAAACTCAGCTTTGGGGCGTTGCGCTTGATCTGGAATGGATGAACGTTCAGTTCAATACTCAGAAACTCTCTTCATGCAAAAGTGGACTGGTTCTGTATACCGCCGAGAGGTTCGACTTGACTAAGCGATCATATTTGACTTGAGCCAACGAAGCTTTCACAGACTGCTAACGACTGGCTGAGGGTAACCTCATGGGCGCTATCAAGAACAATATTTTTTCCTACCCGTGCCTGAAACTTCGACCTCACGCCGTGACATTAAACCCTAACCCTTGAACAGCATTGCGAAGGGTTGAGGGCCTTTCCTATCGGTAAATTGCATAGTACAAAGCAGTAATCATACTAGAGGGCACCTTTTTCGTGATTAGTCCTCGATTGGGATTCAATTAACTCATCAACATATTCTGCCCACGCAAAAATTCCAATCACACGAGTTCAAAAGATGGTGCTTTTAATATCATAGAACTTTCAAGGGCGTATTTTCACTTCTAGTGCGACCGACAATCTTAATCGGAAAGAAGCTCCACATCGACCGTTGTCGAGTGCCATGTTGTAATGAACGATACCACAACATTTAGCGTGGTGCATGTCCGTGGTTTGTACACGTGCTAAAGTGTGCGGGAGAGTACACTTTCAGTGCATTTATACAATAAGTGGAAAAAACAGTCACCCAATCAAAGTCTGACACAGAAACCTTACTTTCATAGGCAGACAAACGGGCAACTTCGTCAACTCATACTTGGTTTGGTGACAAGAGGATGATGCAAGTAGGGAAATACAAGCCAGACTAGCTAGATCGACTCCATGCGTGTCTTCAGTTGCAGTCATCTTTTACACATGCATTCCCTTGGATGCTGAAGACGATGAAGTTGGCCGCTTGAATTTGGTAGTCTTCGAAGCTTGTCTCCAGTATGCTCTGTTTCGTAGTCCGCCTTTCCAAACAGTACCTTTGTAATGCCCCTGTTGCAGTAATCTATACGCAACAGGTCCGTGATTGTCAATGAAGAGTAGTGCCTATTTGACCCTCCCTCTTCGGCAGTGATGGGAGATGAAAGTACTTTCCGATCGAAATAAATATCGACTGTGTATGGCCAACCTCCCCTACTGCATAGCTAGGTTCCTGGTTTCAGAAGGTCAATAAATTCGAAGAGAAAATCGAGAGATCTCATCAAGTTGGACAATCTTCAGAGCTCTTTGCGCCTTGAAGTGAGAAGAAAACCGAGTTTTCTGTCACATTAAAGGTGCGTACATCTTGAGGCCTGGACCCGCGGCAGACATGTCACCTCCAAAAACAAGGTCCGTACATTCTTCGGATAACAAAATGAGTATACTCTGTCCTGCAAGTCCAATTACAGTAGACCACTTTTCTCAGGTAGATACTCGTCGCTCTACGACAAACGTTGAATGGTACCGGAAGAGAGTCTTGTACTCGTGCCTCGGTTTCCTCCTGATAGTCAAAAAGCAGCGCATGTGAATTGTACTCCAGAGAAAGTCACAGTCACTTTGTACAGAAAATGAGGAGAGTATACGTGGATACGATACGAACATATTTTTGCCACGAAATGATTATACTTCCGTGAACAGAAACGAAAGGTAGTCACCATCTGTCGAAATGTTGGCCAATGTCATGTTTTACAGCTGTCGAGGGCGGATAGGTAGAGCCGATGCTATGCTCCATTCTTCGCAACCCTGTAACTGACGGTTCGTTGGTTTCCGACATTCTTTAAAATATTGAAAAGCTGCCCTGTGCAGCCGTCAAATATCCATCAACTCTTTACCGACGTGTTGCAATTACGAAGTTGGTATATATATATCAATATCCAGACCTGTGATAAAGAAAACCCTCCCAATGTTTTCTTAGCAATCTGTAATCTTCCTCGTGTTTTGCACCGAATGAATACGGGAACACAGGGCTTGCAAATTCATATCTAACTCGGTACGTCCCCTTTGAGGACACGAATATAATCAATTCTCCTATCGACTGTTATCGTTTTATCTATCATCTGACCTAAGCGGTCGGTCCTGCGAAAATAGTGCCTGAAACTACATGAAAGAAGGATGAGAGTGCAAATTTGGGAGTACTCGACCACAACTCCAACAACTGCATTGATGCTCAATATTTGTTGAAAATCCCCTGCATGCATGTGACACAATGCACGGTGCACACGTGGGTCGCCTGTGCTGAACTTAAGCAGCTAAATGCATTTGATTGCAGATGTTGTGAGCGATGAAACATGCGCGATCAGTCGACGGCTGTATACTTTTTTTTCGCGATCCGCGTCCAGATTGCAGTTCGACGATGAGGATTAGCATTCATGTGAGTTGTCCTATCTCCACGCAATTTCCTTCGATTCTAGCTAGGGAGATGAACACATACTGTGCTAGCTAGTGCGCAGTAGACATTTGGCCTCATGTGAAACCAAATTCCCTCACAAAAAGTCTTATTTCGCGAAGATATTGAAGGGTCAAGGAGACGTCCACTTTCGCTGTCTTTGGTATGTAATTGAAGCTCTTGGAGGACTCTACCCGGGCAGAGTGGGGATGTAGCAAAAATCGGCGGACTTTTTGCGCAGTCAGAGTTTTAGTGCAGCGGAGTTTACAACCCTCGGTGTTGATATCATAGACGAGGGTGAGGTAGATTACACGTAGAACAGCTCGCATATTCATCATACGTATTATATAATTTACATACTATCTGGATGGTCAGTGGGGCTCATGTGAAGCAAAATCCAATCTCCAATAGACACTAGCTAGCTAGCTAGCTTGACACTGCGCCATCATTTGAGATTTTTTGCTGTCTTTTGCAATGCAGATGCATTGGAAGAATACCTGGTGATTCACCCTATACAGCGGTCTTGTACGGGAGCGCAACACTTTCGCATGTTCCCGGATTTACGACTTTTTAAGGTCTACTCCAACCACGTACACCCAGTTCTAAATAAGAATCCGCAGGTTGAATTTGATCCTAACGCGGTACAGGATCCAGTTCTAGCGTCGAGGAAGGGCTTTGCTCGCAACAAAAGTTGCTGCAAAGAGTGAGAGAAAAATAAGGTAGTAGAATGTCGGCATACTTGGGTTCGCGGAACGCATGTACAGTAGTCGTTGCATTAGATTTTCCGGGGAAAAGAGTGATTAGTCGCTGGACGGACTACCAAGGTAGCTCGAGAGACTCCTGTTGAGATAGGGGAGCAGCAATAATGACAGCATCTAAGGGCAACTCCGGTCTTGCATGTGTTATAAAGTTGCGGCAGGGACACGCTGAGGCTGCCGAGCACCATCCGATTCATGAGAACTTGCGCAACGCCGAAATTCGATTTGGTCGACTCGAAGCGAGACGAGACAGATTTTGTTCTATTGGTCTCTATGAACAAGCCACGGAGTACTGCGTATGAAGAGGCGAAAAGCAATGTCTCGTGTCAAGCATACCAAAGCATGTCGAAGAAGACTACTTGGCATGCAACAAGTGGCTCTCGTGTGAACCATTTGCAGAGTTGCGGAGGGGATTTTCACAACGGCAGGGAATTGCATCTCACTTGTACTGCAGTGCAATACTGTACCTGTCCCCTGTCAAAGTAGTTGAATAAACAAAAAACGGGAATGGCACCGGCTCCAGGTCATGGCAAAGGTTTGGTGGCCCATTGGTCTGCAAGAGTCAGTGAATAGCGATACTCCCAAATTTCATTCCAATTCATCTTCTGACGCAGTCCTGATCTTTGTTTATGCCCCCTCTGACACAAGTCATGAACGCAACGCCCCGCGCACTGACATCCTCTGCATCACGCAAAGCTCCCCTCTTACCCATCCGCCGCATCTCTCCCATCTACCTCGTCACCCCTGCGCGTCATGCACCTTAGCCCCTCCCCCTTTTCTGCCGCCACATTCTTACTGCGGTCCTCACTGAGGTCGCCTGCTGTGCAATGAATATCAAGGCATCCCCCTTCCCACCCACTCTCAAACCCCCTGTCGATCACCCCCGCGACGCTGCCAAGCCACTTCCGTATGTCCTTCTCCTCCGCTTCCTCTCAGGTATCCATCTCATCACCGCCGCTCTTATCGCAGACCCTCCTGCCTCCAGCCTCGTCGCTCTCCTCTCCGCCTCCGCCCCGCTTCAGCTCCCATTCCATCTTTTTCTCTCCGGATTTGCCTGCACCTATGCTCACGCCGCCTCGCACGCCGCCTCGCGCTTTTCTCCGACACGCTTTCGTGCCCGGCGCTTTGCGCTGTTGTTTCCACTGCACTGTATTGCGGTCGTTGCCCATGCATTTGCGTTTGCGTCTAGTTCGCGCGCCTTTCCGCGCGCGCTACTCTCAGCACTAGGTCTGCACCCGTTTTTGCCCAAGTCACTTGCATTTTCGCCGATAGATGCGTATGCGCCAGGTCCAGCCCTGATTCCGTGTCTGGCGCTCGGCTACACCATCTTTCCAGTGCTTCTCGATGTGCTGCCGCGTTATAACTCCGCGAATCGCGCTCATCTGGTATGGACGGCGGTGGGCGTCTGGGCGACGACGCTGGTGCAAGCATTTTGGTTGTCGCATCTCCCGGATACAAAGGAGAGTGGGCGTGTCGTCATGCTCATTGACTTTGCAGTGTACATACCATTTTTGGCGCACGTGCCGGCGTTTGTATCGGGTATGCTGGTAGCGTTACTTTTTCTCAACGGCAAGCATCGCGCCGCTTCTCGTCGCATGCGCTTGTTTGGGCGCGTGGCTCAGGTTAGTCTAGCTGCTGTGGTGTTTCTTTTCTGTGCGCGCATGCTCGTTCCGTTCCGTTTTGCGAGAGCCGCGAGCGACGGCACCGTCACCTTGCTGTCCAACTGGGTCCTCTGCAGCGCGCTCATTCCCCCATTCGCGGCGCTCGTGTGGACCGCCGCCAATCTATCGTACGAGGCACCACACAGTGCCCTCTCGCAGCACATGGGACACTCGTTGTTACTGAGATTATCCTGTCTTTCGTTCACAGTGTACATCTTATCCGCGCCCGTATGGAGATGGCTCGGGTTTGCAATGTGTCGCACCAAGCATGGCGACAAGGGGCAGAAGGCTTGGCAGGCGGCGGTATGTCTAGGACGGTCACAAGCCCCGCAATTAGCATCCACACAGTCGTTTTGGGAATCGCTCTGGCCGTGGGGCCACGACTCCGGAGACTTGACGCTGACGAACGCGGCCGCGGCGTCAGCGTCGCGCTTGACGACCCCCACAACGATCATGGGCCCTGGCGTCGTGCCGTTTGTGTACGCACCGGTGCTATTTCTCGTGGCGGCGGCGGTGACTTTAGCGATTCAGGGTCCGCTCGCGACTTTGATGGTGACGGTATACCAACGGTTATCGCAGCTTGCGGAGGATGGGCTGCTGTCCGATTCGTCGGCTCTGCAGAGGTTGGCGCGATTTTTGTTTGTGGCACCCGCAGATGACAAGCCACGCAGGGACAATTCAACATTGGAGCGTGTAGTGCGGGTGGTAGTTTACTATGTGGCAGGAGCGGGCTTTCTATGTTTTGTGTTCCGGTTCAGCATGCCCATTTCGTTTCATCTAATGGAGACGGACCCAGGCGTGTTCTTCTGTTGGTTGCCGCAGGCAGTGTATCAGTGCCATCCCGCTTACAATACAAACGAGTTTTCGGGGTTGGCAGGGTTGCTTGGGAAAGTAGGCGTAGGCTCTGCCTTTTTGACGGGTCTAGTCGACATCATGCGGTGGGTCTCGCTGCTGACCTTGCCGACCATGATTTTGAATGTCGTTGGGCACACCATTTTTCCACGATCGATCTGGAAGCGTTTGCCGACAGTGCCATCTATGCTCGCAACTATACCAGGAGATGAGGAAAATAGGATGTCACAAAATCTTGCTAGTGGCAAAGGCACTGTCTCAGCGGAAACTGCAAGCTCCGATCACGCGAAGAACGGCGAGATCACGGGAGCCCAGAGTGGAACGGACGCAAAGACCTCAGAGGCGTCGGAATTGGTCAGAAATGTAGAAAACATGTTCCCGCAAACCGTCCGTGTTAGCGGCAAAGAAGAAGAGTTGGACCTTGATTTCATCCTTTTCATACGTTACGTTACTCGAGGCAACAGTCCCAGACTTGTTGCTAACAATGCGAGGAGAGCCGCTGAAGTTCTTACGGAAAGTGGGCTTCCAAGGCATATGTGGCGTGTTGAGGTGGTGACAGATAGCTCCATGGATCTTGCTTCTCAGGTGTCCGATCCCTATGTGTATGAGATCGTTGTCCCTCGAGACTACCGACCACCCAATGGGGCATTGTACAAGGCGAGAGCTCTGAATTATGCGATCACAGCCTCGCCTGCTGCACCGATGGACTGGATTGTCCACCTCGACGAAGAAACTCGCTTTGATTCTGATACGATTCGAGCCATCTTATACCACTGCGGAAGGCAAACGTATCTCACGCGTGTAGCGAAAAGTCAGCCATGGCCAAGCATTGGACAAGGACCCATCCTGTACGGGCGTGCATTGACAGATTCATCTGTGGCCGGGGGTGATGTTGGGAATGGCAATTGGGTGACCACTCTCGCCGATTCGGGGCGGGTCTCGGACGATTGCGGGCGGTATCGCATCCAGTACGAATGTGGGGAGGTGTGGGTAGGAATGCACGGTTCCTTTGTCGTTGCAGCGAATTGCATTGAGCAAGAAGTCACTTTTGACCATGGAGTGGAGGGTAGCATTGCAGAAGATGCGTTTTTTGCTATGCTTGCGAGGTCGCGTGATGTACATTTTGCATGGGTTGACGCACTCATGTTTGAGCAGAGCCCATTCACGATTTCAGACTTCATCAAGCAACGGTCCCGGTGGCTTGTTGGGGGTCTGCGGGTGGTATCCAGCAAACGGATCCCATTGAAACTGCGTTTCCTCATGAAAGCTCTTACAGCGTTGTGGGCGTTAATGCCACTTACGTACGTAGCGCTTTTCGTGTCCATCTTATTTGGGTCGGGGGCAATGGAGAGTTCTCGACCAAACCACTACTATTATCATCTGCTGCTCCCTCTGCTCGCAGCCACGTCGCTGTGGAATTACGTGTTTGGTTTCTTCGCAACCTTTTCGCCGCGAAGGGTAGGAATTATTCGATTTGGAGTACTGCTGTATTTACAGCTCATTCTGACACCCGTGTTTGGGATAATAGAGGTGACAGCTGTGTCGTATGCGCTGTGGAATTTTGCCAAGCTTTCAGTTGGTTTCCATATCGTAGAAAAAGATAGAGTCGCCGTGGCTGGCGAGACGTCAGAGGAGGATGAGCACTCGGCAAGTCAAGAGGGATTGTCTGAGACAAGCCGCCTATTATAACATATGCTGTACAGCAGTGTAAAATTGTAAAGCATCACCATTTGCGTATCATCATGAACACCTCCGAATTGTCTCCGGTGTTGGGGTACCAAACTTTCTGAGGATGACTATGAAAGCAATGTATCAGCTTCCGATATCGACGTGAGGTATCGGGCCTGCCTACATGCCCACCGCACATGGATCCAGATGCATCAGAAGCTCTCCAGAGTCCGCAGAGCAGAGACGTTGAAGCACAAAGCAATGCGTGTTTGCCTCCCCAAAACTCCTTGGTGTACTCCTGCTCGAGGCTCTCGCTCGTGAGCGCTTCACATGACACTCCAACCACCAGAATTCGCTTCAAACAACTCTCACGTGTGCAGCGAGCATCCATCTCCGGAATCTCTTCCGCACCTTTTGGCCACACTGCACAACACGCACCTCTCTGCCGCAACCCCCCGCCCCCTCCCACCCGCACCTACGATTGGCTCTGCCCGCACATTGGTTTACACCCAATCACAAAAATCCCATCTCACATGCCAACCAACGGGCACGGCCCCACACCGCAAACTGCCTCACAGAGGCGGCACAACCCGCCACCCACCCGGAGCGAAACCTGATTTTTCGCGATTGCCTGCACGTTGCCCGCCACGCCCTCATTGCACGCCCCTCAACTTGCGCATTGCCTACGCTACACCGACCGGTGTGCTTTTGGGCACACGTCAATTGTGACCCCGCTCCATGTCGCCATTGCCTCATTCTCACCATGACATCGTGGGCATCTCCGTGTCTCCGGCAGAACACACACACCACCGCCACCACCTCCGCCCCATCACCCTGCCCACTGCACGCGTGCTCGAAAAGCTCCACGAATCCCGCCACGCCTTCCCCCACACGCGTGCCCCGTCTGCCTTACCCTGCTCCACCTGCTCCACCTGCCCCACCTTCTCCACCTGCTCCACCCTCACACAAGTCCTCGTCCTACAGGACCCCGGGGCGGGGGGGGGGGGGGGGGGGGGGGGGGGGGGGGGGGGGGGGGGGGGCGGGGGGGGGGGGGGGGGGGGGGG
>JAUKWC010010884.1:0-19883 GCA_032356245.1 Endocladia muricata | reverse complement strand
CCCCTACGCCCCGACCCCTAATCCCCTCATCCCCGAACCCCTAATCCTCTACTCCCCTAATCCCCTAACCCCCAAATCCCGTATCTGCAATAACCCCAAACCCCGAAACGTCATATCCCTAATCCCGTAATCCCTAGTCCTCTGTCATTAGCGCTTTGAGGATCACAGGGATTGCATGAGGCATTTTTACGGCGCTGTTCTTTTTGTAGTGATGCGGGATGTTTGTGTGAAGATTCCACTTCTGGTTTAGCCTCGTGTACGTCTTGGGCTTTAGATAAAGCCGCTTTTAGTTATGGAATAGTGACATATTCTACTACATTAGATTTTAGAATTACTATGACTCATTCCAGGTGCCATTATCGCCGCCACTCCAAGATCGCATATGTAACCTTCTTGTTGAAGACACCCATTAAGTGTCCGTGTCTGAGGAAACTAGTACTTTCACTTGGCGTGTATTCCCCTTTCAGTTAAGAGTGGTTCCCAGCTAATCTGCATGGCCTTAAGGATATACGGTATCGTATGTGCGCGCAATGTGGATGTGAAGCCCAACCACAGATCTTCTTTCTTGGAATATCGACACCGGGAAGGCACCCAAAAATTCCTTCGAGTATTCAGCAACTAACAGTCTAAGGTGCTGTTCTTCTGCGTCGTTGGCGTTTATGGGTAAAAGATCGGGATCTCCGATCGATTTTGTTTCTGGATTCTTCTGACGTTCACTTCGTACTGCATCCACATAATCTTCGTCATTTCTAACAGATAGTGAACCATTTGGATCTCTCGAATGTGCCATCGCTGAAAAAAAATTCTCCTGAGCAGCTACAAAGCCAAGGCAATTATAACTGTCAGAGCGCAGATTTTTCGTGGTCCAACTATTCCTACGAGACTTGATTCGTCTAGATTAGTTAATACGTAACCGGCCTTCGTTGAGCTGATATTTGTACAGTATGTGCGATCTGTCGTACGGCTCCAGTCGAGCTGTTGATGTATGGAGAGACTGATGGCAATTACAGGGTTGGTGGATACAGATGTGTGTTCGTAAATACCCCGCGGTTCTTTAAGCATACCAGCATTAGTTGCAGAGTTTCATCTGCTCCGCCTCCGGGGTTTGCGCAATTCCAATACTATGTTCTGGTAAAGTTTTTATTCGATATCCGTCACTCACATGTTACCCGGTAGATTGGTATCCCAAGTACTGTTCTTAGCAGACGGCTATACTCTCTCATGAATTCTAACATCTAAATAACCACGAACTTCTACTTTTCTACGAGAGACATTTGATCATTTCTTGGAATCTCTCGTGCATGGTTGGCAGTGACCCTACAGCATAGGAAGAAAGTTGTTTCGTACGAAAGGATACCGACTCGACTGTAGGCCTCAGCTCTGCGCCGCAATCGGCAACACCTTTGCGCAAACGACGCGGGGGCAGATGTATGAATTCGTGCGCGAAATGTCAACCAGTGACACGGCGATGCACACAGCAGGCTTTACTACAAAAACGCATCGCGAGGGACAGAACCCCTACTTTTCAGCCCCGCCGTACCTTGCAACGTCGTATCATTGGCACGCACTAAACTGACGACGTCCAGCAGTACTTGTGCAATGTGCAACGCCTTACGCGGATTAGACATTAGTTCTTGTTTGCGTTGCACTACGTTTACAATACTGTCCGAGAAATCAGTGCCGAGTTTTACTAATCGTCTCGTCCCAAATAACGCCGGCAATATTCTGGGTGAGCCAGTGTAGCCGAACATAACCGAGCATAATGCTCAGTTTCCTAGAGCCACAGATGGCGTATATTGCGCGTAGCAGTCTTCAGTGTAGTTGCACAAAACCCGGTGGGAGGCAATTAACAGTACGAAGGATCCGAGGTAAGCTCATCCACGTGAGGCAGGCAATAGGTCATCATGTGACATTGAAGTACGTAAGTTGAGATGCGGAACTGCAGTGTACTGCACGAGTCGCAGTATGAGCTGGATGTTTTACCAGGAAATGAACTGCAAGTAGTGGATGCGGGCACTCACCGGGCGCGGCATTGGAAAAGAGTTTTTTTTTGGAAGTTGACGTCCATGCGAAAGACCGCCGTACCACACGACCCCCGCGTTTTGGAATCCCGCGGAAGTCGGCATTCCATGGCATTCCAAAATGCCATGGAACGGGTGGAAGGTTGACTGCGGGACTGCTAAAGAAAGGAGGTCAGCGGGATAAACGAAGAGAAGGACAAAGAGGACACACGTTTGATAAAGGAAGGTGGGCTATTTGTTGCCGATCTTTATTATGAGTTGCTCAAGAAACTCTCCTTACATGCAACTCCAGAATGCCACTCGGCCCTACCTACGATCTTCACCAACTCTCTATAATCACCCGGACAAATGGCTGATTACACGTGTAGATCAACGATTCTATCTCTACCACTTGTGCATTTGTGTGTATGTGTCCTACGTACCATCATTTGACAGCCTTACTAATCTCAGTGTCAGTCTGGGCGCACTTTGATCGACGCTGCACAGTATAGTAAGGCCGGATGCAGTTTGAGTCGCATGACACAAAAATCAGTATGGCGGAGTAAGACTGAATGCACCTCGACTCACAAGACGGAAACAGTCAGTGTCACGCCGTATGGCTACACGCAGTTCCGCTCACGGGACAACGCTACTATCAGTATAAAGTAGTAAGGCTGGATTCCCATTGACTCACGAGATAACACAGGCAATATCACGGAGTAAGGCTGGATGCACTTCGACTCACACGACGAAACAATCGGTACCGCATAGTAAGACCCGAAGCACTTTGGGTCACGAGACAGGACAACCAGGCCGGGACAGTAAGGCTGGAATCATTTGGTGTCTGCGGAGGTCACCACAGTATGCCGCGTTCGCTTGTCCATTTACGCCCATAAGCGACAGGTGTCCGTGCTGTACTTGTACTGTGGCGTAGCCGTGCCGCCAAAACATTACACACACATGGTTTACTCTGCCAAGCCCATGCTTATATGCTTACTGTAGTGTCATCACAGTATATAGCACAGCCGTGTCTATACCACCGACACGTCAACCGGTGTACACACCCGAACCAATCGGCCACCGTATATACCGCTAAAAGCCAATACATTTGCCGTATTGGTTGCTTACTATATAGAAATATGGGCCAAGTTCCACTTTGAACAAACTGTCGAAAATTACAGTAACTTGGGGACCTTCGAAAAGGTCGCTACCGTCTGCGACAATTTTAGTTTTGACCCTAATTCGTGGCTCTCAGGCCGTCTACCTCGTGTTTGATCGTCATTCCAACAACTGCACCCGGTGGACATCCACATCCATTTCCGGAAACACAGACGAGCGCGCATCCCTCACGAGTTCTAGCCTATTGGACCCCACACGGGTATACCTCTTACCAATCACGCATGGGGGCAAAAGTCCAAACTAGATAGGTGCATTTACTAAAAGGTAATCTCCTACACACGTCCTGGTCGCAACAGGTAAGATTGCTCTACTGCACAGAATGTAAAAAGACCTCTAAGAAGTAGATGACCTCGAACGCCCGTCCGGCATTTTAATACCAGCTGGCCCCCTGGACACAAGATTCATCGCCCTTAACAGGCGCAGCTGCGCTTTGCGCTTCACGAGCGTGGACTACATCCTTTCCAGACCGAATCTAGCAGCCAGCACTAGCTCCGGGCCGGAGGAAAATACTTCGACCACCACTGGGACGTCGGAATAACTCTAAATTTCCGTCCCCAATGCAACAGAAACCTCATCATATGCTACAAAATCGGCGCCGTGTGCGAGGGAACCGCTACCTTCGGCGCCACCCTCTTGAAGGATAATCACTGCGGTTTCCTCACTCCCGACCTTGGCTTCAGCCCGCTTTTCCTCGGCATCGTCAGCATCTTCCTCTATGACACGTCTCCCCGGGAACCCTCCGACTCGTCCCACGCGCTGGACCTTACGCAAAGCCTTGCCCTCGGCCTGGTTGAGGCCTGAGCGATTCCATGGGTCATATTACACAAAATCGCCAGGGGAACACACTTGACCAGGTCACAAGTTTGGCGCGAAGCGCGCAGGACAATCCCGCTGGGCACGAACAGTCCTCCAGTCCACCCGACTAATCAACCTTAAGAGGCCGTTGACATCACGTCTGATCTTATAACCCCAAGGGGTACCGCCGCATCTAGGTCTAAGATCATGTGCCGGGGACTGCGCCGCCCGCACCAATCACGATAAGTATTGTACACATCTCATACGATAAACGCCGCAACATTCATATTCCACTCGGCCAGGATTGCCACCCACCAGCCCAAAAACGGGTCCTGCCCAAAATGAAGCCCAAACAGCTGTACTGTCCACCCCACCTGGGCCCAATACCCCTTCAAGACATCAACAGATAGCCACTAGAAGGGTAGCATTACCTACCACGACGGTTGCTGGCTTCCCTCAATATGCTTTCCTTCGCGGTCATCATACGAGCCTAACGGCCCCATACGACATTGCACCTTCCGCCCAAAGCGCACGGTCTTAGACCAGAAATCCATGGACACCTTCCTCGCGTAGCAAAATTCAGTCCATAATTCGGCGTGCTGCCGCACCTTCGTTTCCTCGCGCACATCTCTCAACCCTGCCCATCCAATCACTCGCTTTCGCAAAAGAAATAGTTCAGGTACATACGGCGCTTGAGCGAACGTGCAAAAGCACCGCCGATGAAAGTCCAGCAAATTCGTGACACGGTGGCAGCCGTCTAGAATTCCCGAAAGCTCTTCGGTCACGCGCATAAAGCGCCGCAGCACAGCTCCCAAGGACTCCCGACCAGATATTAGCCGGGACGTTAAATTTAGCACCGCTAGGTGAAACGCCGATGTATACGGCTGCACACCAGCCAGGAGTACACAGCCCGGCAACATGGAAATCCCATCCGCGAAGCCTCTAATGAGGGCCTTGTCCATGAAGTCCGAAGGGCTGAACCCCGGTGTCCGCGCGAACAGCCCCAGCGCGTGGTGTGTCGAACATCCAGTAGCCTGGAGGGGTTCATTTGTCAGCCAAACGCTGTCGTTGGTATCAATGAAGACGGAGCCTCTGGCGGCACGCGAAGAAACCGGCAATACTGGTAGCGACGCCAGCCACAAAGCGCAAAAAATCCATGAAGACAAGAATAAGCGGTCGTTACGACGCTAGGAGGTACCCACAAGGTCAAGATCCCCTGTCGATGTAAGAACATCTGCTTAACCACAATGTATCAAGTATGGCTCCCCGTGCCCCTCTTCTGCGTGCACAGTGTGTGCACAGGTTCTAGAAGGAGGGCTATGTAGTGCAATTGCACCGCTCACAGTGCGCTTCTGTAAGAATCTGCAAGACGGTCTCCGTGCTACTGTGACCTCTTCACGATACTTCGACCAAGCCTATGCGCACGACTGACAATGCGTATAACTTTGCGTGTTTATTTAGCTCCGCACTTTCGCGGGCGAAACAACCTGTTGGTTTGTCATGATTTACTTCGTCGGGCACTAGGGGCACTACAACCCCCCCAATTGTATTTAGTCCCATTCAGACTAAGCATGCCTGAAATTAGGGTATGGGGACTTGACCCTGTTGTCTGCTCCCAACTTGTCTTCAGCAATCGCCCTTCCGCCTATCTCTCGCTCTATCGTCGAACGTAAGCTCCCAGGATCTTTCCCTTCCAACTGTAGCGTTCCTGTTCAATCCTTTTTCAATTTCCCTTCACTACACTTGGCTACTTGTCCTCCATCTACATCATTCTCTATCCTTGTCTTCCGAACTCCCTAGAGCATCCCACCCGTTTCTCCTTCAATTCTAACTGACAATACCGGCCGTACTACGGCCTATGGCATTAAAACCCGCGCTTTAAGAGCCGTCTCCCGTTGCAATACCATCCAGCTCTCTGAGCTGTTAGATACCCCATCCCTGGTATAATATGAGCCTCTTAATCCTCTGGATATTACGCCTGGTTCCGATCACTGGCGGTGCCTTAGTCCTCTCCCTCGCTTTTGCCACATTTCCCACCGTTGTCAGCCCTAAACCGGAGCTGCGCAGACCTTTTCTTATTAGAATATGTTGTCTCCGCATGCTGGCCTTCGTAGAACCGAATTCCAGTTGAGCTGCTAAAGCACAGTACTAAGTATTACTTCAGGCAACCACGCACCTCCCTGACCCTGCCATGTTGCAGTGCCATTACAGGCCGGGTGTATGTTGGCGGGTGCTCAAAAACTTGCTTCATGCATGCCCTCCGAGTTCAGGAGCAGTGTCAGCATGGAATGACCCCTGTAGATATTTCTTTTGCCCGATGCTGTCATCAGTGCCAATGGCCTCTGATTACGACTACGAATCACGCACAGTGTGAGTATCAAGTTCAAGAACTGGTGAAATCCCCAGTACGTTTCAGCGAGTGGACAAGTTAACTAGGGCTCTGGCTGTGGAGTTGTAGCTGGCCAACGATTTCTTTCGGCGATCATCAAAGCTGCGGAAAGAAGTCTTCATGAGATATCGGGTGTACTTGGCATTGCAAAACAGGCTGTATGAGTCCGCCAATCACAAGAAATGATTCCACACTATAAGATTTTCAAATTATAATTATAAGTATGCACACCATGTCCGCTTTTGTCCTCGAGTCCGACTCATAGATTAGTGTGGATCACAGCAGCTCGGATTTTGCACTACTTCCGCATCCATACTAATAGAAGTAATCATGTGTACCCCATTATGTTAGTCGCGCACAACCGCATCCAGTAGATGCGAGTGTCTCGTTGCGACGAGTGCTCTCCTGATACGTGAGGTTGATTGGTTCTTCGGCTGGACGATTTGATGGGTATGACGATGCGCATCACTTCGAGTAACAATTTGAAGCCTCGTTATAGTCGGGACATTCTACAACTAGCTATTCTATTTACCTTGCTTCTAAAACTATACAAAACAGGATACTTGTAGTATGTCTTCTACGACAGAGATCCCATATGTCTCTTTAGTAGTTTGGGAGGAACTGTTACAGTACCCAATTGTCAACTGAGGGAACCTCTTCGCTTGCTGTAAAAGCACGATATCGCTGAACACTACCATAAATATGCTACAGAACGAAGAAGGTCGAGAGCTTTCAAATGGCATTTATTCAATTACGGTGGCAGGTAGCTGAACATGTCAGGCAGGATAAGTCGTTCGTTTCGTAATAAATTGTTTTCGTCCCGCTAGAAATGGTCTACTGTACTTTTCTGGAAGGTTCTGCCTCAACAGGGAGGGGGTCGGCAGAACAGATATACCGTTGTACTACTGTAATTGTTACCTTTGAACTGGTCACTGTAGCCTCGGAAAAAACCATTTACAGATAAACACCGCTTCCCGACCTCAATGACACTAGCTAGCTTCTTCCTACAGGTACAGTACAGTACAGTATGTTGCTGCTGCTTCAAGACACAGTAGCGCTCGCTAAACCTTTTCTCCTGTGTATTATCTTATCCTTCTCAACATTTCTTGGCTTGATGATATTGTAGAAAATCTAGGTCATGCCCTTCCGAAATATTGATGGTTGTAGTCTTGTAGCTGGCCCCACTTTTGCATGACACAAGGTATTGCTCGGCAAGGTGCAAGAAACCTTGTACTTGTCTGACAAACAAACAGCTTTCCTCAAGTACTTGAACCTCATGTGAAGTTGAGCGTCCGTCCAATAGAGACCATTGCATTTGCCGATACGGGTGCCTCGATTTCACTACTCCACGCAAAAAAACTTCTGCGAATATCCGTCTCTATTCTTCGGTTAGAATTCACAGGCGCATCCACCTCGAAATAATAGTTTCCAATTGTCATGTGTTGTATCCAAACAATATTGAGGGGGAATCTTTAGCAAGAAAATATTTTTCAATTGCGCATCGGACAGATAAATGGTTATTTGACTGGGAATGTGACAGGCTCGACAAGCATAGCAAGCAAACGTGTTCTACAGAAGATGTTTCGAAAGAAACTTTTGCTGAGGGGAAAACTAGTAGTTTCTAATGCTAAAAACACATGATGATTGCACATCCATACGTTCTCGTGCCAACTTGTTACGTATACAAACTATGCGAATGCTAAAGTCATTTATCCGACCCAGGATAAATTCAAATGGCCGACTGAGTCCAAATTTTCACGAGTTCTTGCGTGTGTAGCAAACCATACCTATCTTCTCGCGCTCTAAGAAAGGTAGGATAAACAATCGCGGTGACAACAGGACCAACAAATGCCCGTTAGAAAGCGAGCTGGGGGGCGCAGCTCGCGAACGAGATTCTGACTAAAGTTGTAGTAAAGATGCAGGCTGTAGGACAGTGTAATTTCGTAAGCGTTTATATCGTTACCGCAATGCTCTCCTCTCGAACTAGAGCTATCAAGATAAGCACTCGTTCAGTACCAAATAGAACCTTCTCGAGCTGCCAACAGGCTGCGGTTGTCAAGAATTATCCCAAATACCTGAAAGAGGTCATACCCGCCTGCTATCTGTGCTGTGGAACAAGACGTGCCAAAGTGTATCCAGACGATGACTGTTCCGGTGAGATGCATTGGAGATGGCTACATGGAGAAGAACAAAGCAAAGCCGATCGAAGTGGCTCCTGTCAAGAGGAATTTACAAGTCTTTCGCGATTGCGGTCCTGGTAGAGCCTTTCAGTCAAGGCATCCGTCTCATCCCCCTGGCATTCCTATCATACGGAGATTCGCAAATGAGTGGAGACTCCTCACGACTTCGCTGTTTTCGAGCCATTGTAGGTAATTCTGACGCAGAAAGAGCGAGCCGGGAACCATTTCGGCTCAAGACCCAACCTTCCGTTCAATTCTGGGGAGACAGGAATTCTCCTCGAACCAGAGAATATCGCTTCAGGTTCGTCGGTTATCTGTGAAAAACCACATCACATCTAGCGTGCTGTAGATATATACCTTTTCACAGAAACACAGGGCCTGTTGGTTATTAACCTTACTGGCGGAGAGCACTCCGTTCTTGGACGGTTTCAGAATCATCACTACAGAGTGAATGAAGGTGATATTCGAAGTCTTTTGTTACCAATGAATGTCAAAGATACCTCGCGGAAAAAAAAGAAAGCCTGTAGCCTTTCTCGACTGCAGTTCTGAGACACTTTATAGCAGCAGACTTCGAATGAGTGATCCACAGACGCTAAAATCCCGAATCCATTTCAGCGGGAACAGCAAAACTAAGCCGTTGCAAGCGAAAAATGGCCTGAATGTGTCGTCGCGAATCTCTTCGCACCGAACATTTGGAAGTCGCTCATGCAGCAACAGCATGACCATTACCGCTCATTCTAATTACTTGTGTGTAAAAGGTAGCCGAGACTAGGGAGGATTTGTGCCAGACGCTTTCAGATCGAATGGGATCCTCAACTTTGTCCGGTTAGCATAGACGAAACCGATGTTGTTCTGATGTGCAGCCACGAACCGCTGTCATGCGTTTGGGGGCTATCGAGGGTACATGTGCGCGAATCTGCCTGTGCGTAATCGCTGTAGATGGCTGGAGCAGAAAGGGAAAGGATCATGATAAAAGCAACGATGATATGCCAAGTCGGAAAGCGCGCAGTATAAGAATGGGGACAGAGAAACACAATCCTGTTTAAGAACTTGCCATTCTCCCGCGAAAGTCTTGTTCACGAAAGTGCATAAAGCAATTGCGAAAGAGTCGACTGAGATGTGCTTCATGGTACGAAGATATCGTGGGCCAAGCGTCCAGAAAAACGACGCAAGAGCTGGCAAAATAGCGGTGGTTTGTGACATCTGAGAAAAAGGAGAGCGGGGTTGGCGGAGTGCGCCGAAATTCAAAATAAGGTGGCGCCACACATAAGAACCACACAACTGCACAGCAGA
Organism: Endocladia muricata; assembly: GCA_032356245.1. Lineage (NCBI taxonomy): Eukaryota > Rhodophyta > Florideophyceae > Gigartinales > Endocladiaceae > Endocladia > Endocladia muricata. The sequence goes on along the minus strand of JAUKWC010010884.1, from coordinate 10,047 downwards.
AAAGAATTTTTCTGCGAATGCGTTCTCAGGCCATGCGAAAGCAGTACGTAGGACAACTGTGAGAACTGTACCGTAGCGATTGGTTCACAAGATGCGGCCGTCACAACGTGTGACGTCACGCAGTGGTGCCAGTGCAGAGGGAGCCAATCCGCTTGTAATGGCTGTCAGACATACTATGTGCCTCTCTCTACTTGCTTAAATAAGGGGGTTTCCGTCATTAATCAATTTTCGCGCGCAGAAAAAATGGCGCGCGGCTCGTTGTCATTATGGTCACGCTTACGCTCGTTTTCCATTGTCACGTTTAGTCGGTAGAAGCGAATTTCACTCAACAGCGTTGCTTCAACAACATAATCGTCAGCTATTTGTCACACCCTTGTACGAAAAATAGCATCTGCCCCCCCTCTCAGAGACATTCCTGGCACACGAAAATCACTAGCCGAAAACCCGCCCATTTTTTGTATAGAACTGCGCCGACCCCCGACGCCTACCGCCACTTTCCACTCGGTTTTCCGCACAAACTTCGCTTCTTTCTTTCCTTCAGCATCGCAGTTGAAGTCGCGCTTGCACTACGTCGCTTTGTGCTTGTTATTGCTTTCGCGCTTTGCAATTCTTTGGCATTGATTTTAGCCGCTTGTCCGCCTCGTCCCTGCAGGTACGCCCCGACATCTCAAATCATTATTGTGCAGCCGCAGATTTTGTCGTTATTCATCATGCCTGCCAAGAAAGCCGCTCCCTCGAAGCCGACGTACGCTGTCATGGTGCAGGAGTCCATCAAGGCCCTCGGAGACCGCACAGGTTCATCTGTGCAGGCTATCACGAAGCGACTTCAGTCCGAGTACCACACGGATGTCAACAAGCCGGCGTTGCTGAAGGCTATCAAGAAGGGAGTCGCTGTGGGAGACCTCGTCCAGATTAAGGCAAGCTATAAGCTCAACAAAAAAGCTATCGCACCAAAGGCAAAGAAGCCTATTGCTCCTCGGAAGAAAGCCCCAGTGAAGAAGGACGCAGCCACGATGAAGGTATGTTTCTAGCTCTTGGACTGTTCCCGTCACGTAATGCGAAGTGCCCCCTTTTTCAGAGTGCCATACTTTTTCTCGGCTTGTTTCCTTATATGTCGCAGCCCACTTTGGTTTTGTTGTCACAGTTCTAATTTTTCTTTGCTGTTTTCTTTGCGAACGCACATTTGGAATATATCTGTGCTATTCTACGTTCTCCCCCGTATTTAGAGTTCTACTGTGAAGAAGGTCATGTCGTCAAAATCAGGTGCCAAGCCGAAGAAGACGATTACGAAAAAGACTTCGTCACGGAAGACAAGCATTTCGACTACAAAGAAGTCGTCAAATAAGAAGCCGATGCCGAAGAAGGTAACAACGACCAAGAAGAAAGTCACTGCTAAGAAGTAAAGCATTGGGAACCATCTTGGTTACATGCCGTACGCTTCCTGCCTCTGGCGCCCGTGGGGCCATGTCCTTCAAACGTTAATATGATTCTCATCATGAAGTTGCCGTTGTGTGGCTGGGCCTATGACTGAATATTTTAGATGCCATTGCGGGAGGATCCTATTTTGCAAGGGACATCTGACTGCGACGCCGGTGTTCATGAGCTGCACCACTGTATTGGCTCCATGTCAACTGCACAGGTTTCCTGACTTGGTCATAGGACAGTGGTGCTTGCCTGACTACGAGAGAATTGCTCGAAGCCGCGTGGTCATATCTGAAATATTCCTATGTTTGTAAATGTGTTTTCTGCTATACGTCCCGGTGCTGTGTAGCCGACATTGCCATTACCGCTTACCTTGTAGAATTCATTATCCTGAAGCGCTCAGATTTTGGGGGAAGGAAGATGAGGACTGTGTCATTTGCCGCTACTTGACTGTTAAGAAAGCTGCGTTTGCAGCTCAGCCTTTGCAAAAGATACCTCATTCAGCCGAAGTTCGACCAAGGCATGCTTACTCATGTTGCGTGTTGCACCTCTTCTTGGTGTCTAGCCAGGATTATTCTTAGAGGCAATGACCATAGTGGACCACAGAAAAATCTTTGTCACGACGTGACGGCGGATTTTGTAAGTCCGACAATTTTTGCAGTCAGTGATTTGCGGAAACTTTTGTCTGCACTCCGTGCAAAATGTGTGAAGACGGACGTAGGTTGCTTTTTATTGGTGGGCTTTTCAGAAGAGGGCAGTACAGTAGATAAACGCACCCCATTCAAAGCGGCTGCTCTGAGGATGCTACGCAGCTGGATACGACTTGCTTGTTTCTTCATTCAACAACCTCAAGCCTGTAGAGAAGGAATGGGAGACTCAGTTCTGCAACTTTTTTCACGAATAATACATGCTTATAAAATCTTTCGTAAAATCTTTATACACATTCAAACTTGCTGATGTTACTCCTTGGTGTATCCTCTCGCAGTCTTATGAACATAGTTTCAATACAGCTTTACATAGTGTCCTCTGAATGGCATTTAGAAGAAAATTATTCACTATGTGCGACCGCGAATTTTGCTGTTGCCATCACTCCGATCTACAGCATCACAGAGGGTCCACCAAACTAATAAATTCCTCAGCGATTCAAACAGGTACTGGCCTATTCTCCGCAGTGTTTTTTTTAAATTACTTTCCATATAGCACTCACACGTTAAACGCAAAGTGATATGCCTCATGACTGTAGTCTCAGTCGCGCTCGTGTTTGTGCTAACGTCTAACCTGCAGTCTTCAATTAGTTCAACAACCATAAAGTGCAACATACTCGTTATCTCGCACTTCACGATTTTTGGGATGGCCCAGCGCAGAATAAGATCTTGAGTTACGGGAAGAGTCAACATATCAAGATCTCTTCCTGAATCTTCTTGAATCTGAGTTTGTAGTGGACTGACGAGGTGAGATTTTTACTTAGAGCTATCAAGTTGAAGGAAGAAGGATGGGTCGAAGTCGGTCTCCAAACAGTTCTTACATTCTCACACTTCGCGAAACACTGTTGATGGAAAGTTCTCACCGTAATATCATTGCTGTGCGACCTGAACGTCGAAACTGATTCAGCTCCACAAATAGTCCGCACTTTCCTCGGCCATTATAGAAAAGGACTTGAGAAGTGACTTCATGTTTACGTAAAAGGTGTAGCTCATCCCTATTTAAAATCGTAAAGAGCCTGCAGTTTGGTTGAATATCATTTACAAACTGATTAGTGGCCAGTGAAATTTGGCCATCCTTCCATGCCATCCTTACTATTTTCTTCCTTACCTATCCTTCATGAGTTAGAGCTGAAGTCCAGTCAGAACAAGAATTAGAGACAAGTTAGATCACATGATCATCAGCTATCTAGAATTTGAAAAGAGCCAAACTCATCTACACTATCCTTGATATGCTGGGAAGACACCTAAAAGGATCCTTGGCTACTCCTTTTTAGACGTATACATTAACATAACTAAAGTTCGCAATGTTTCTATCTGCTGAAGTGATTGCTGAAGTTAACCAGGCGTGCAATATCATAGACAATAGGGGGTTCCTAAGCAGTTCAGGAGTTGTGTCAGAGACAAATTTCCGAATACAACTGGGCCTTCGCATCCTATGAGGACTACAAAGACGCCTACCTATGCACCTGAATCATAACAGCACGAAAAAGTTAAGTTATTATGGTTTCGAAAGACAAATGGTATGCTGGAGGTACGAAACGTCCAAGCCGTTGCTGTAATCTTTGAAACACGGTATTACGGTCAATCTTTCTGAAGAATAACACATACTGTGCAGTTAGAAATAGCAGCACATATCCTAGAGCGTTCCGTTACATTTCTGGAGATCATTAAGTTTATGTCTTTGTGGACTACATAAGGCTTCGTTCTAATGGACCAACCGGAATATATCATGAAGAGACTCTCGAGAATTCTTCTTTAACAAGTTTGGCGACAATGTAGTCGTCGTCAAACACCAGTCCATCGAGTCTACATGCAAACATGCATTTGACCATTTAACCCAATGAAAACGTATGTCTTGTATAGATGCTTCCTGAACGTCTTTTCGACGCCGTGTAGTTGCTGGACACGAAATAGTTCGGCCATATTTGTATCCGATTCCTAACGCAACGCCTATTTCTAAGATATAAGAAGATGCCTCTCATGTTACCAGTTTCCGCAAACTATACAAATAGACAAATACCACTTAGGTGAGAATCTTTACGCATTGCTAACATCAGAACACCTCATTCTCCTTGTCGAGGCAAAGCAAGGTAGAAGGAGTGTAATGTGGATGATGATAAACACACAAACATAGTTCAACTTTCCATGAAGATAATCTTGTTGATACTACGACCGTTGGAGGTAGTAACTTCAATCTTCTCTATCAGCTCTACTGTTTCCTACCTCAACTCTCCTCCAAGCCATCCTGCAGATCTTCCAAGTCCAACGCTCCCTTCTCCCACATTCTTATCCTCGCTCGCCACATGGTGATTCGATCCTGTAACTTAGCTGCGTCTAGATACCTCTCTTCGTCTAAAGCCGCTCGTAGTTCTTCCCCTAGACGGTCGATCGGACAAATTGCCGCAATGCGCTCACGCAGCTCTGCGGCCTCGCCGAACCGCTCTAACCGCACAGCCAAGTCCAGCTCCATTCGTAACTTGGCCAAGTACATGTGCTCCGGTGACGACTTGACTTCTTCTACCAATGACCGCGTACTCTTCACTTCCTCCGGATACTCAACCACACGCTCGCACAGCCCATGTGCTGCATCACGCGCCACCGCTTCCACAGATACATTCCATTGCCGAAGCAAGTGTTTGTTGAGATACAGCGGTGCACGCGATCGTAAAGCCAATGCAATAGCATCGCTTGGTCTTGCATCAATATGAACTTCGTCCGCCTCAGCTACTGCAAATGACCCACGTAGCCAGACACGTGCAATAAATACCTCGTCCTTGATATGCGTTATTGCCGCTTTAGTCACAAAACCTCCAAACATATCTAACACATCCTTGAACAGATCATGCGTCGCCGGCCGCATCATTGCATACTCAAACCCTGCCCCACCTCCCGGACCCCCAGCACAACCTTTTCCTCTGTGGCGACGAGCAAAGGCCGCACGGATACTGTCGGCCTGCGATGCAGTCACGGACATCTTGAAAGCACGATCCCCACCTCCAACAGGGCGCAACGTGAGCAAAGAACCATCGTGACGCACAGGTCCAAACGACAACACGCGTACCTCGTCATAGTCGGCGTCCGTCTCAGGTGCAAAGCCGGCTGCGTAGTCTGGGGGACGCGATGGCGTCTGAGCACGGGGAGATATAGACCGGCGACAACACCGGGGGGGGCGTGGTTGGCAGAGAAGGCGCGTAGATGGGCAGCGTACCACGAGTGCGAGCGCTCGGGGGGGTGAAGAAGGGGGTTTGAAAACGCGAGGGTGCGTTGCATGGCTTGGGTATGAAGCAATTGCGATTGAAAACGAGAAAAGCGCTTTGGACAAGAAAGACCGGTGATTCACCAAACGAACGGGGCTATGCGCGGAAGAGAAGCGGGTCGATACGACTGGTTCGATACGTAAACGCAACAGTCCACGAGAACAGCATGAACGACACAACTGGCAACACCAAGGTGGAACGTGTTGTCGTAGTTGAAAACTGGAAAGCGGAACGCACTTAAGATGAATCAACCGGGTCGCTCAATGAAGGCGACCGGGCGACGTGTGGAGGTAGGTTGAAACACTTTGCACGTACAAGAGGGATGAGATTGGGTGCGGAGTGCGAGGATGAGGGCATGCCAGATGCAGCAAACAAATACGAGGCATGCGTGCGCGGCTAGCCGACCCCTACTGCTAGCTCTAGTGCGAAGGCGTCGCTACAGTGATGCGTCCAAGAGACGAGCAAAAGCGGTGCAGAAAGATCCCGGAATCACAGTGGCACTCGCTGGTGGAGATAGTTTTCCGTCGCATATCGTGCACTGTGATTGGTTCGTTCCACATTAGGCGCATAATTCTTTTGTTCCTGCAGACCCTTTACCAGCGCTGTTTTGATGGGCCAAGTGCTCCATGGAGATATTTTCTCGTTTGTGTTCTTGCGAAGCACATGTAAGTACTGTAAAGTACTGATACATCGGTGGGATCGCTTTACAGAAAGTTGGAACATGTGAGAGGACGGGTGTGTGCTGCGCCGTGAGGGAATGGATTGGGGTACAGGCACGTGCCTGGCAGGATCATGAGTGGACTTCAGGTCTATTTTCTGTGAAAGTCATTTTTTCCCAGTGGCACGCACATCGCGCTGTGGGCAACTTTAAGCGCATCGAACGGTGGACATTTTTCATATGTTATTATGTTACCGCATCTCTCGTCGCGCTCCTCTCCCTGTGCCCATGCATGACACGCACCACCCCGGCGGTGCACACGTGTGGACCGTCGTTGAGCCTCCCGGGGCAAAAACGATCTTTACTTTGAAGATTCAACAGGTCCCCGGTTTCGGAAGGGGCAGCACAATCGCCGATACGACGAGCAGAATCAATGTACGCCAGGAGAACAACGACGATTATGTCGACGGCAATGCACACTTTCGAGGCTCGCAGAGCACTTGACTGGTGATTAGGAGACAATACAATGGCATGCCGTGTCGTATGTAGGGGTCCAGGTGGCGTCTAGAAAAGGGGCAGGAAATGAAATTTGGCTCGGCCGCTCAAAATTTGAGGTCCGTGGACGGATTTTATATTGACTACGCGTCCACAACCGCTGGGTAGACGCTAAAGTTTCGTGGTTGACCGCTCCTGGAGGCTAACCAACTCAAGCGCTAACCTGGACGACCGCTGCAGGGCGGTGCTTTTAATTACGTAAGTTGTAAATGCGTGAACACTTGGACGGCGTCGGCTCCTAGCAACTATCCTTTGCAGTGCGTTGTTGTATATCCCCCGTTTCTATCGTCTCATTTTTCCCATTTTTTCCTACTCGAGATGTCCGATCGAAAACGCGTAACTGCCGACCCGTATTTGCACATGGAGGGCAACGGCTTCAGGAGTATGTCTGAAACGATGTTTCCCGATCCCGTGCAGGAACTTGATGCGGTTGGAACTTCCGCGGAAGGGCGAATAGATTCGAACCCTGAGGTCGTCACATATGAGATTGGCAAGGGTAAAAATGAGAAGTCAGCGGATATTGGAATTGGCGACAGTGATGACCATTTCGCTTGGTTTGGGGTAGAAATTCTAGGCTCGGGAGCTGGAGTCTCCGGATTTGCCACTCTTCACAAGCAGACGGACGATACGGTAGAGCTGGACAATGTCCAATTCACATTTAATTTCACTGAAGATCAGTCAGTGGGAGAGCAGGCCAGTTCGAACACTGAGGTCGTCACATGTAAGGCAGAAGTTGATCAAACTGAGAAGCATTTGGACATTGATATTGTTACCAGTGATGGTGGAGATGCCGCTTACGTGATTGAGGGGACTGACAGGGATTTTGGTGACTTCGAAATCGTTCCGCATCACATGATGGTCGACTATTTGTTGGAGCCCGACCCTGTGGACGTTGTGTTTGGTATCACTGAAAGTCAGTGGATGGGGTCATCTGATGCTCGAATTGCCTATAATATGCCTGCTACCACCGATAACGCCGAGAAGCCTACGCAAGGTACGGATGCAGCAAGTACCTTAGCCAATACCATTCTTAGTAATGAAAGCTCTGGATCTAAGTCCTCCAGGATTACCATGGGGGATGCTTCCGCTGTTGGTGAGACGGTAGGTGCTGTGCCCCAAGTCCATACTCCTGCCATTGTATTGGATACAGGTCGGAGCGAGTCATCTTTTTCTTCTGCGCGAAGCGATAAGACCATCTTTCAAGAGCAGTGGTCAGATCTGTTGTTGGCGCTGGGTATCGAGTATAACCTCTCAACGCCCGGTAGCAGCCCAGTTTCCCAATCAACTGTTGATTTTGTGTGGGAAGAAACAGAGAGGTTGCTTGAGGATTCCGATGTCGACAAATTCCCGGAGTTGGACCTGTAAACTTGGAGATCGTTGGATGGGATCTTAGTGGGCATAATTTAACTCAACAGATGGCTATGCTAGCGGGTGAAATCGATCTCTGCCGGAGCGGATCGAAGAAGGACCATGACAAAATTTCCAGTGATACTGAGGGCGGAAATAATACCATCAGTACCAGTGATAAAGTTCAGGGAAAGACTGTCGGTTTCAAACCGAAAACGCTGAACCAGCCGCTTCATACACCCGAAAAGAAGAGAATAATGGGTTTCTCACCACCATTCCCTGTTGTCAAGAGAAAGTTGCTTGGAATGGGCCGGTGAACGAGGTATACATGACCTAAGAGATGGAAAAGAACAGGAAAGATATGTTAGCTTGGCATGAAGGGCTCTCACATAAACAAAACTCAAGCTCAAATACCAATGTAGTTCAATTGATTCGTGAAGCGAACGCAGATTTCACTGATGTCTACTCCCACAATTTTCCTGCCCCCAGTAAAACCCCTGATTATAAGACAATCTCTTATTGGGCACAACTGGCTTCAAGATCTTCCCAGACGTATGGGAAGGCTTGCTGTTCTGCAATCGCGATGTTTAATGAATCTTACTGCCAGCGCTGGGGCACCCCAAAGTAAGAGAGAAACAAGGATGATAGTGATACTACAAGTCTATCAGTCCTACCGACCATTGAGATATGCGAACCTGTCAGAACTCCTACATCCGGAAAAAGTGTCCGAGGACTGAATCTGCAACTTCTCTGATTCTTCATCGCAGCTCTGAGCCCGTGCATTGAGATTTACACGATGCCAAGTCCATCTGGAAAACGAATAACCTTCTAACACATGGAGAATGACTCATTGACCCTTTTGTATATTTCGTACTGACGACAGTGACAGAGAGAAATAAAGTGTAACACCTTTGCCCCGTGAGCTCTTCAATATTTGATTGCTAGCCTTTTGATGACAAATGGCTTGTTGTAACAGACGGTGGGTTGATATGGCACGAAACATTTGTCAACCATACTACTTTCCGGGCGATCTACTTTCTTGCACTTTACGACATCGACTCCCGTCCTCTCAATGATCGTTTCGGGACCAGACTGAACGTATTTACCATACTTCGGTTTGTAAGGCTGGTTTGGGTCAGATAGATCCGTAACGGAAGAAGTGAATTACCAGTGTCTTGCTTAAACTTTCCATATCTCTAGAGACCACCCTTATCTTCTTCATTTGCCGGTAATGTGCTATCTGTTAATGGAATATAACAACGGTAGCCTATTCCAATATACATCCTGTCTGGATGTAAACGTTATTTCACGGAATTAGTATGTTTGAACTTGACACCGATACGGGGCCTGCTTACTAGTAATCTGGTTGCAAAATGATACGTCTCGTTTGTTTCTGCGACCAACCCAAACTAGAACGTACATACATGACGCTGGGGCGGGCATCTGATCTGATTATTCTATCACTTTGCTTTTTAAGACTATTCGCAGTCTGGTTCATTGCTAGCCGGTCCACAGGAATACGACAGACCCTTGGGTATTTCAAAACTTCTGTTCAGTTAGGTTTTTTCTGTTGTAAGTACTTCGTGCATCTTTCTAGGGGGGACAACTGAGTACCCAAGTATGTCGTACCCTTTGAATGGGAAGGAGAGCAGGTTGGGGAATTTACAGAGATACCGCAATTGTATAAGCGATTTTGCCGACCTGTTACTCTTTCAAATGATTCCATGCAGACTACCACAGGCAGTTTTACTGACCCTCCTTTGAATGTACTTCAGTTTCTTGTGGAATGCTTTCTCAAGGTTGGGTACGTTCAAGAACCTCCGGGATAGGGCGGAAGAAATATAAGATGTGGTCGAGGTAAACAGAACTGTACTCTTGAGAACTAGTATCTGTTCATGTGAAAAGGAACCTGGCATAAGCGGGTTCTTCTTCCAGAGGTGGTGCAGTGAGGCCCCCCCCCCTCTTTTTTTAAAACAACTTGGCGTCCATGCACTACTTTCCGACGGATTTAGGGTCCATGTGTCGAAGTCCGGTAAGCTTAGTTTGCACCAAACATTGAGGCAGATTATGTCACCGACTCTATTCCGAAGTGTTGTGGATAACA
>JAUKWC010010773.1:0-19887 GCA_032356245.1 Endocladia muricata | reverse complement strand
GAAAAGAAATACCCAAGGCATTGAAATAGCTTGTCTCTAGCGTTTCTCTTCCGCGTGCTCATCACGTTTCAAAATCTCTGCCTCATTTCTGCACTCAAAATATAGTCTATGTAAACAATCTCCATGCAGGCGAGCCTGTATTCCGCGTCGAAAATCGAGGATGAGCGGATCCTGGCACGAAGTCCTGCTCACTTTATGAAAACCGAGGCAACCGCCACATTATCGTACTCCCAAGTACAGCACCCCTCGCTATTGGCAAGAACCATCGGTGGAATCAGCGCGATTCCATCCGAGCCGTCTGCGGAAAGCTGCCCCGCGACGTACAGCTCACTGCGACCCGTCAACCTCCAAACTGGAACAGAACTCGTCCGGCAAATCTGATCGGTCTAGCGAGAGAACCAGCGCACAAGGTGTTTCTCTGCGGTCCTGGCAACACCAACGTATTTCGGTCCACTATGTCGCATACGCTTGTCACTCTGTCCATGCCTGAATAAAGTATACGGTGTAGCGTGCTGGGTGGCTCTGGACGTACCGCGAGCGAAGTAAAGTCTCAGGTTCTCCTACTCGACATCCGCGTATTCGGCGTGCAGTGGTGCGACCCTGGAGAGTGTTGCCTCGGTTGTTACGAGCATAACCGGATACCCTCCGTCGGCTTGTCTTCACTTCCGTCTACACTCGTTGACTTTTGTTTCAAGACCAGCAATCCCATGCCGCTGCGCTCTGACCTTGTTCATCTGCACAAAAAGCATCGTCCGATGCTTTCTGATTTGCTCACGCAAGATTAGTTATGCTTGAGCTCCAGTGGAATTCCCGACCCTTATCTGCGATGGCATGGGCGGGAGCGGGGAGCAAGAGGGTCTTCCTCCCAATGCACAGGGAAGACGCAAGGTGTAACAAGAACTAAGCCATGTTCTGCGGAGGATATCGGACAATGTAACGGAGAGAATGGAGTGCATACAGGTGCGCGGGGCCGGAACATTTCAGGCGTGGACGGCGATCCTACCCGTGCTCAAGCTGCCGTCACATTCAATAGAGAAACAACAAAGATCCACCTGATTGGCGGTACGCCGTTGTGAAAATGCCAGTGTTGCAGCAGCACCGGCGGTCGCCTCAGTACTGATCTCATCGGCTTTCTCACGTTTAGGACCAAGCACGGGCGGCGCCAGCGCTCTGCGGGGCTGCACAACTACCTTCAGCCTGCCTTCTGAGTACGACTGAGTTACGTTATGTTGGCAGTTCGGTGCAGTCATAGCGACAGCCGCACCTAGGGTATCGTACTACTCCCTACCCGCTTGCCCTCGCGGAAGCTTTCGAGATCTTCGAGCATGAGTAACATCTCTCTTCCACCCAGCCGGCGGACCCACTCATATAGCGCCTCGCCAGAGGTAAGAAAGGACAGATCGAGACTTATTGCGAACCGAAAGTTCCAGAACTGCGTCGCAGTTCTTTTAAGCTACGCAGTACAAGTACCGCCAAGTATTAGTACAGGGGTCCTTCCGAAGTCCAGAGCACAATGATATTGACCGCGGAAATTTGAATTGTCACAAACATCAACGGTAGGACTTGAAATACGGACTGACGGCCGGCATATGGGCAATCTAAAACATACCAAAAGATCAGTCTCGCAGGGTGTCACTACCGACAGGGGCTGGAACGGTGGTGGTGTGCAAATACATGAGCAAATATATGTAGTTTTTGGTGTCTGGTTCCCCACCTCCACCTGCTCTTGGATTCGCAGATGAGCAGATCTCGACCTCTCGTTTTACTGACATCCCGCGGACCATAATTGGTCTCCCCACGTTGCAGAACTTCATGCGAGAGGCACTACAGGGCGCACATACTCACAAAACAACAGTGAATATGTTATCGGATGTGAACGCGTCATGATCTCGCCCGCTGTCCTCCCTCTCTGCTACACAAAGGCCACAAAACTGTTCCCGCAGCACTACGACCCGCACCCTTTTCATGTCAAAATGGCGAAGTATTCTTCGCAGCTCTCGTTGCTTTGCACTCCTTACCCCTCTCTGTACTTCTATCCATGAGCCTTCCGCTCCTTCGCTTGCGACGCTCTCTTTCCCCCTTATCTCAAATGGAGCATTCCTGATATTCTTCCTCTCCTCCTTTTCTCACCGCACTACACCACTGACGCTGACTAAACTCAGCCGTATCAAGACGCCCTACGTAAGGTTGCCTCCGTTCATTGCCATTCTGTTCTCCTTGAATGCGAGTTAGACGTTTGACGTCACGAGGTTGAACATGTTGGCCTTCTTGCACTTTGCCATGGCAACAGACGGTGACGCCGCTGTGGAGGTCGAGGGAGATACCACGGTAGAGGGGAAGCACCACATACTTTCCATGGACTTCCGCAATACTATCAAGACCGACAGCCCGTCCTCTCTCGAGCTAGGCATTCCGCAGATGAGTGACATGGTGCCCACAGCACTATTGATTTTATGGCCGACGCAAAAGTACAAGACGATTACGAAATCTCCACATCCGGCCCTCAGTCAGTAAAAATACGAATAGACTCTCATTGCCGGCACCGATTTCATCTTGTCGCTGGTCAGAAAGGTGGGGGATGTCGCCCTGCCGGGATTCTTTTCCGTTGGCCCCTCCAGAACCTTCGAGGTCCTCAGGTTCTTCTACGCGCTGGGCCTATGGCCGTCAAGGCGTGGTAGAAAACTCATTTTCGCACTGAAGAAGACAATACAAAGCGGAAATCGTCTCGTGTCTATTACGTAGCTGCTCACTCGTGCGTGTAAAAATCTGTCCAAGACAGTGGGGGTTTCAGATTTCGAGGCGCGAGCCGGATCCTACTTTTTGTTTCGGCCGAGCTTTCAGCACTTTATGGTTTTGAAGCCAGTCGCCAAGAGCTTTGCACCTATCATGCAAGGCAACGTGCTGCAAGGGGAAAGGCCATTAATTGTGGAGGAGAGCACGAGCAGTTTGGTGGGATGGGGTCGAACTACGGAGAAGGACAGAGCAATGCGGGCGGTTGCGAGCTTGTTTCTTGCCACCTTGCGAGCCATCGTCACAAACGAAACGTCGTACGATTGCAAGCACCGCAGTGGCTGGCCATATATCGATTGCTTCGAGTCGAACGGCGATCAATTTCCGACGGTATTTTTCGACTAGAGCCGGGATGCTCGGGAGGTCTTGCAGCTCCAACGTGCAGCGCCAAATGAAGACGATGCATGTTTAAATGCTGTCGAGCTGAACTCTGGATGCTAAACTGCCAACTTAGAAGACACAAGACCGCGTCTTCATCCGCTGTTAACGTTGTCGAGCACCTCGTGCAGTGGGAGACTGTCCGCCGAGCATCCCTCCTTTTTTTTTTCACGGCTGAACGGGGAGATGGAACTGAACCTGCATGGTAATCGTATCGAAGGGGAGGGAGACGACTCAACCCCCCCTCCAAGGCAAGCTGGTGAGACTTCCCGGTACGCTCGCGTTCCATTTGTTCGGCAGCCAGGAGCTCCCCTTCGTCACGCACCGGAACAAGCCATCCGCACTACGCCGTCGCCACTACCAGCGGCGGTGCCGGTGGTGTCACTACCCGAGAAGAATCCTTTCCCTGACCTTCTAGCGGATTCGCTCTCCGTCACGACGTCGCACTACTGTGTCCATAGCTGCAGCTTCCATGACTTATCCGATCATTACACTGGCAATTTGGGTGAGTTTCAGAATGGTAAGTTTTAGCGGCCGATAACGGACCCCCGTTCAACCTCAGAAGCGTCAGGAATGAGGACGACTCGACGCATGCTGCCCTCCCTCAAAAGGACAGGGACGCCACCATCCCAATGTTCGATGCACTACTTGCCAAACCCGGCCACGGAATCATACTTTGGAGTGGTTTCCAATTCAACACGTGGCTGTTGCGCCAGAAGCATCATCGCCCAGAAGACTACTACCAGGCTTGTAAAGAAAACGTTGCACCGAAAGGAAGCCTGCGGAAGGACCTCATCCTCAGGACCGCCAGCAGATGGGGTATATCCGAGCCTGATGTCGTTATACGCAAAACCCAAATAGGTGCGGTCTTGTTCGAGCCTCGTTCACGCAATAGGCTATCCCTTCCTATCGAAGGACTGTACCTCCTGATGGACAGCTCGCCCGCATAGGCAACGAAAGGAACGGGTATGTGCAGTCTCCGGACGCAGCCTGGAGAAGTGTACAGATGGATTCCAGCGGTCGGAGTCCGTAGATTTTGTGAGCAGAGTCCACGAAAAGATTAGGCTGGAAATGCTTCGACCCGAGCAGAGAAAAATGAAGTACATGAGCGACCGGATGACACACTAATCAGGAACAGGGTACCTTGCCGCGGGCCTATTCAGTGGTGCTTGCCCGACTTCAAAAGCATGCGTGCGGCTTTCGGACCATGACCGTCACGTGGGGCACGTTAAGGATAACAACCGCGTCAGCCGGGTTCTTCCTAGCCTGACTAAGGCTGTTTCGAAAACTTTTTGTGAGCAACGGGTCTGCCATTGGTGGCTCTCCATGGATTCTGAAGCTTGTCACAGCGTCCACGGTCGGCAGGACACATAACGTGTTTGCGAGCAGAAGTAACCGACCTCACTATGCTCCTGCTACGGGTCCCGGGTATCCACTCCTACTCGACTACGCATTCCTGTTTACTGCGAGCTACACCGACGACCCTATGCTTTCCCTGAGCTGTACACGGCCGAAAGTGGACAAATGGCAGGCTAAGAACGTTGTCACCCAGTGCTATAAAGAGCAGTCTACATTCTGCGCAGCGTAAACGGTGGCGGATTCCATTATGGTGTGCCCGTCGACGGTGACGTCAAAAGGCGCCGGACTCGTAATGCGGCCAGACAAAGTTTTTGCGAGAAATGAGAGACGATCCTCAACTTCTCCACGGCGCTGATGTTTGGGCACTTTCATCAGCGCACGCAGTAGGAGACGCAGATCTGTGGCAGCGGATTTGCGGTGGTCGACAAAGAAAGATTCACCCGGGTCGCCTGCCTTCTGGAAAGGCGCGTGATATCCCGTAACGTCTATGTTTCAGGAAAGGGATGTGGACGTCGGCCGGGTGCAGTAGCCTAGTAAACCTTCCACCCGTACTGCAGATTTTGGAATGCCACGGAACAGGTACTTCTGTGGCATTCCCAAACGTGCAGTTCGTGTAGTACGGCGGTATTTCGCATATATGCTGACTTCCAGAAAGAAAAAGAAAATTGACTTGCCGCGTCCAGTGGACGCCCGCATCCACTGCCCGCAGCTCATTTCCGAGTAAATCCAGCCCGTCCTACGACTCTTGCAGTACACTGCAGTTCCGCATCTCACATTACGTACCTCAATGCCACACGATGACCAATAGCCTGCCTCACGTGCATAAGCATACTTTAAACCCATCATACTCTTAATTGCCTGCCAACTGATTTCGCGCCGCTGCTATCAAGACCGCTACGCGCAATATGCGCCATCTACGACTCTAGGGAACTAAGTATTACGCTCGGTGAAGTTCGGCCGTACTGGCGCACCCAGAATCTTGCCGACGTTTCACGGCAAGAGATGATGAGTAAAACTGTGCGCTGATATCTGGGACAGCAGTGTAAACAAAGTGGAACGCAAACAAGAACAAACATGTAGTCTACGTAAGACGTGGCAGATCGCACGAGTGCTGCAGGGCGGCGTCAGGTTAGTGCGTGCCGAAGATAAGACGTTTCACTGTATCGCGGGGCTCAAACGGAGCGGTTTTCTCCTTCGCGATGCGTTCGTGTAATAGAGCCTGCAATGTGCACGGATCTGTCACTGGTTAACAATGCCCGCACGAAATCATAAATCTGCCGCCCCGTGGTTTGCGCCGAACTGTTGCCAGTTGCAGCGCAAGGCTGACGCGTACAGTGGAGTCGGCATCCTTTCATACGGAACAGCCTTCTTTCTACTCTGCACAGCCACCTATATCTAGAAGTACGTGAGGAGAAAAGACGGCCCCACTTAACTCTACCTCTGCCATAGGCATGCCACACGTGACCAGTCAAGAAGGAGAGGCGCACACGTCTTGTGCTGGATAGATCTCACACGTATCACACGGAGCGTAGAAACAAACTGAACTCCAAGTCGACGCCAGAGAGAGTTTCTGAAGGTGTATTTCGTGGCGTCGAAAAGTAGGTAATGTTTAAGATCGGTGTGGTGGCACTAGTGGCAAGGAATTGACATCTGCACATGTTAAATACATAGGCAAATGGCTGTCGTGTTTTTTGGATTAAATTTCGCACATCCATGTACTCATGTGTTTGTACATGTATGGATCTCAGCCCCTGTCACTAGTGACACCTCCCTAGCCTAGATTGTCATTATTTCTTAAACCTCTTTTATCTGGTATAGCGGCCCCAAAATCGCCCACTTTTCTGGGCGACCTTTCTTGGAGCTGAGCCCAAGCCTTTCTCAGCCGCTATAGCGTGACCTGCTCGCCTGGAACTGGCTCTTAAACCGGCATGTAGTGTTTAGAGTTGTTTTTCTTCACGCTATCTAGCCACTTCTTCGTATAGATACCTAATCGTCCTCAGTACTTGTCGTAACAGCAATGAAATCTTCGGGGTCATCGAAGTCGAATCCATCATCACTAGGACTAACCTCCTCTGCCATACTACTCCCATCTGCCTTCAAGCCTGCAAACCCAACCACGTCTGCGTCGTCCCCACTGTTCGACTCCTCACCTCTTTCATTATTTTCACGACTAACATGGTCCATCTCACTGGCTCGGAACCGCAGTGGCCTTCTTATTGCGTACAACATCTGATCGGGCACACCTTTTCCTTCCAGCATAAATTACACATGGTACCGTACTGTCAACTCGTCCGCGATGCCCTCCTCATATCCAGCTCCGACGTGCGTGAGATGCTCATGCCCGAAAAACACAGAGTTGGGCAGCACAGTGATCTTCTCCATCTTTAACAACACCGCCAATCCCACCTGCACTCTTTAATCCTCGTATGCAAATGTGTGTAGATAGTCACACACTCACAACGAGAAGCCCACTGCCCTGGTCACGATTGCAAAAAAAGCCCAGCGTCTCCGCTTTCAATGTCTCGTCAAATTCACTAGGTTGCGCTTGCCGCTGGCAGCCCTTCCCGGGAACCAAAAACCGACCCACTGTCTTCGGTATTGAGCCTGTGTTTCCGAAAGTGGATGCGGACGTCTACTGAGTGCAGTACGAGGTCTAGTAATACCCGCGGTTTACTACAAATTTTGCAGCTCCAGCTCTAGTCGTACTAAGCCCGGTCTTCCACCACGTAGACTTCCGAGTCTAGTATAACTAGACTTGGACCCCACCAAGTCCGCGTCCGAGGCCAGTATCGCTAGACTCGGACTTCCACCAAATGGACGCCCAGGTCTAGAAATACTAGATTTCGAACAGCTCTTTTTGAAATTCCTACTCTAATGACACTAGCTCATAAACTACAGCCTGAGGAAGTCCAGCCTGTGGAATTTCAGCATGCAGGTATACTGCCTAGCGTACTACAACGTGGGGAAGTCCTTCCCTAGTTTTACTCCGCAACACTCGCACTTTTCGCAGTTCCAAACGCAGTACTACTGCATTCAGAACTGCGAAAAGTGGGCCGCTCATCACACCTACTCCTCCTAAACCGAACGTCTACTGCGCGTAGTGACCGTCGGGTATCGTTCTGCGAAATTTCCGTACTGCTGCATGAGTAGTCCTTCTAGAGTATTTGGTCGTACCTGCGGTTTCACCATCATGCCCCACCATCACCCGTACTCCCTACCCCTCCCCACCTCCAGTGACCGACATTCTCGGCATTGTATCGCCCATCATATGACTCGCCACTTTTCAACGACGCCTTTGATCCCGCCCACCATCCCTCCCAGTTCGCACACCAGACCCCACCATCACCGGCACTCCCTCACCCTCTCCGCCTTCAACAGCTTGCACTCCCGACGTTGCATCGCACACCACACAAATCGCGAATCTCCAATAACGCCACTCATCCCGTCCGCCGTTCCTTTCAGTTTGTACTGTACACCCTACCACCACCCGCACTCCCTCACCACCTGCACCCCCGACAGACCACACTCCCCGCATCGCATCGCAAACCATACGTCTTGCCACTCTTCAACAACGCCGACCATCGCGCCCACCCTCCCCTCAACTTTGTACATCACACTCCAGCATCACCCGCACTCCCTCACCCTCTCTACCTCCAATAGTATGCATTTCACGCGTCGCACCACACTTCACCTCCAACAGACCGCACTTCCCGCATCGCGTCGCACACCGCACGTCTCGCCACTCTTCAAGAACTCCTCCCGTTCCGCACGACCCCTTCACGCCGATGCGAATACCGTTTCGAATACGCGCTGCTCACCTGTGCACCCAGTCACATCTCAACGAAAAGCCGTTTCTCAGTACTTTCTATTGACGGCGGTGTACCTTTGCAGATTTCGCGAGGTGACGCTGCGCGTCGCCGACGTTTAATGAGGGTCTGTGGCAGGTTCTGGCGTTCCACGGTTTCGCCGCCGTGCCTTGAAAATACACTAGATGAAATTATTCTAGACCATACGAAATGTTTGAAAATCTTTCAATTAGGGATATTACAGTATCACTGCTTTTTTTTTCCCACCTCTCGTTGTAGTAACCATCAGCGAATGCGTGATGCTCTCTTGTCGACGCAGCCAATAGCATGCGTGTGTGCCGAATGGCAGGCTCCGTCTTCCACCTTGACAACTCCCGCATGGACGAGACCTGCACTAGGTTTTGTGAACGCGAGAGTGCTCGGGAGCGGACCTACCGTCTTGTACTGACTGAGGACAAGAAGACAACTCCACCTGAGGATAACGCCCAGCCACTCCGTTGTACCACTCCTCCCGCCAGCCCTTCTTCTCGCAGCCATCTTTGGGAGCCCTTAATATACGCGGCAAATTTCGGCACTGCGTCTACTCGTCTTCCCACGCATACTCCCTTTCCGAACACGAGCAACAGTGTCACTTTCGGACACATCGACCAGCCGAGCACGTCACTTCTCCTCCGCAAAGCTCAACCACCACAGAATCTCCTGTCCATTGTAGTGACATACTCCTTTCTGATGAGGCTCTGGCACCTCTACTTCCCTACCTCCCATTCCTGTGTCACCCTCACGCAAAACCGGGCACAAGTAAGACCGACCGCCTCATACATTCTATCGCAATTTCTCTTCCCGAAGTAGAGAGGACTGCCGGCCCGGGCACCGTTGACGAGATCGACTCTGTCCTCAGGGATTCGGGCTTCTCACTCGCACGCATTAGAGACCGCACTCGCTCCTCACAAGAGTGTCGCTCCCGCACACTCTCTGTTGTCGAGAAGGAGGTTCACCATCAGGGCTTCTCCGCAACTCGTGTGTTGGACCACAGCGATACGTCCTTCGGAACTGCCTACTTTCGGGACCATGTCGAGATCCTGCGAAAGCAAGTACCGCCAGCTTACACAGAGTCTTGCCACCTCCGCCCTTTTGGTGACCCCCGCAGAGCGACGCGAATCTCTTCCTGCATCCCCTGAAAAATGACTTGCACCGACGAGTATTTCTATATCTCAACGAAGAATTCATGTGTAGCAAGCTCGAGGGTGTCATCTAGGACATCGGGACCTCGGGGACTCACTTATTTGTACGGTGCATACAGATCTATATATATCGATCCGCCTCTACATTTCAGAATAGCACCCTCGTTGCCTATCCCGTGGATCTCACTCTCCTCAACTTCTCTGCGGCTTCCCGCCAACGCTACATAATATCCCCGCACACCGTCGTTTGCTATCTTTCTGTCCATCTCTTCCCCACCGTGGACGACAGAGACTTCGACGTTCTTCCACCCTCCTCGACTACTCGCACAACAGACACCAAAACCTCCATACTACACTCCGCCCTGCACTCTCTGCTTTTGCCTCTGTATGAAAGAGCTCTCGTAAACTTCACATGCTCAGATGCCTATCATCGTCTTTGCAAATATCACCAAGTCCTTACCAACTGCTGTTGCGGCACAGCCGAGGCGAAGGACATCACCGACACACGATCAGACACGAAAACCAGCCACACCTGCTACCGTTGCAAAGTACGTCCAAATCTTTTCACTTCGTCCGCGTCATTTCCGACGTGCTCCACGCGGATCGCCATCCTTCTTCGCAAAAAAGTGGCCAAACTCGAGGCCGACGATGCTGTTCATGCACTGCTGGGCAGGCCGGCTCCGGCACGACCTGCCAACGCGTAGGCGCAGCAAACTCTCGCCGCCTCATCCCTGCGAAAGTTGTTATCCTTTCTGGAATCATGCCCTCTCCTCTTGTCCAATTCTCATCTCCACATGCACTCAATTTTCGGTCTCGAACAGCTACACAACTTCCATCTCTGCATCTCCACGCTAATTAACCCCTCCATATTTCTTAGGCTCAATTCTTCCCTCCTATTCACAGAGCAAGCTTCCCCTGGCAACAGTTGGAAGCAGTTCAGAACCATTCGCGCGGCTCTCCTTCGCGGAGTCGACCACTTTTTGGCTGCCGTTTAAAGTGACTTCTACGTTCCAGGCGTACAAGTCGACTTCTCCGCCTCCGAACAGGGCCGTCGCCTGCACGCAGTTTACACAAATAGAAGAGTCTGCCGTAAGCTGGAGACCAAATACTACAAGTCCGCTGACATGGTCTTTTTAAATTACCGCAGGAATGATAGACCGTTGCTGTGGTGAATTTGACTGCGCGCCCCTCGCATCTATTTGCCCTCAGTACTCAGACATTCCAATACTCAGCTCGAGACAGGAACCAGAGAAGCACTGGTGCTTCGCTGCGGTTCAGAACCTAGAGGACCGTGTCAATAAGTTTAAAGCCTCCATGCTCCACATCTTTGGGGACCACCACCCGACCAGGCTGAAGACCTTCAAATATCATCTCCTCACTCACCTTGCAGAAGACCTTTGCAACTTTCAAGTACTACAAAATCTAGATGCCGGTGTTTATAAACTCGCTCCGACTGCATTCAAGCACGATTACCATCGCACCTCCAAGCGAAGGGCAATAGCCATGGACGAAACCTTCCGCCGAATCCAGCACTCCAGAAACCTTGCTGCCGTTCGAACTCAAGTCGTTTCCTTCTCACAATCGCGTCGCCTCCCGACCCCGCTCGGGAACCTCAACGGCATGTACTGGGCGTGCCTTGTCAAGGAAGGCTTCAGAAAATACCTTTGCGAACTCGCTCACTGAAGAACCCACTTCATGCTGCTTCTCGGAAACGAAGAAAGCTGTCTCACCGCTGCGATACTTCAAACACTACGCGGAGAAGCCCCTGACATCTGCATCGATCTTCTCGTCTCGCTTGGTGACCGGAGCACCACTGTGCTGCTGGACACTGTCCGCGCCGAGCCTCTCCGGCAACATTCGTTCCCCACATATGGCACTCTCCAACTTACTATCATCAAAAGTGGGTACGTTCTCGGCGGCTTCTGTGCTTCTGTTAACGACTATGATCCAGAACTGAATGTCATTCGACTCGACCCAGTGCAGAAACGTGTCATTCAGCGCGTTTATGCAAATAGCAGCTTCAGCCCGACGAAATGGAAGCTATACAACTTCCTGCTCCTGGCCGCTGACGACGGCGGACACACAGAAACTGTATTGGTCGCCCAGGTTCTGTCTCTCGTCAGTATGCATGGCCGTGAATCACTGCAACCAACAGAGTATAACTTCCTTCAGTACATGGAGTGCATTCCACGAATCGACGCTGTTGATGACACTCTGCGATGCGTTTGCTTGCGGTGGTCTACAGATGAGAGTGAGAATCGCACAGAAAATCTCGTCTCGCTCCCAGAGATGCATAGATGAGGGCGTCGAACTCCTGCTTTTCCCTAGTTTGGCCCGTGCAAGGCGTCTGCCATCATTGGGGCAGCTCACGTAATGCGGTCAAATTTCCACATCTCCCCTTTCACGCCTAAGCTCCACTGCCTGTGCTACCGCTTCTCCATAAACAGGTTTTGGAGAGACCGTAATGCACGGCCAGTCCTACCTGAGCGCCCCCCGCCTAGGGACACGCCCTTTTTTCTGTTCTGGAATCAAACACACAAGAAAAGTATGATCTGCCTACTGAGGTACCAATTAGCAAGGACAGTTTCCTTCCTTCCCTTTCTTCCGAACGTCGACAGTTACCCGTCCTCTGCTCTGACAATAGCGCGCGGGGAAGAATCAAGAGATGCGGCGAGAGTCCGTGACAGGCCAGACGCGCCATTGCAGAGTTCATACGGTCCTTCGATTGAGTCTGCACGTGCAACATAGCAATCGACAATACCGCCAAGCACTGGTGATGTTGCCCAAAAATCACGTCGTTCGTACCGCCACATATATTTGGCTCTCTGAACCCACCTTCATCACGTTTGTGGCTACTGGAGGGGCGCCTGCCAACAAATCCCCGCCATCCTCTTCACCAGACCAATCCATCCCCTCATTCATCGACTCACACAACCCCCACTGACCCGTAAAACCATACCGAAACATCTCTTGCGAAACAATGCGGCATAGAACGATGCAAACGCTGCACAGTATCTCCGCGGTTGCCAAGGGCAGGTACTTGGAAACCGTCAGGCTTGAAGTGCGTTGGCGCTGGCCGCCACGAACCTCAGCATGGTGCAGGACTGATATGACTATTGCCATCCAGGTGTCTAGGCGTGCGAGTCGCATGATGGACCCGTACGCTAACGTCCCATCCTGCTGAGCATGGTACCCGCGGAACTCGTAAAGGACATGTGTCCCCAAAAAGTTTCCTAAAAGTACGTCACCCTCCTCAAGATCACACGCCTCCTTCGGTATAAAGTAGTCACCGTATGCTATATCCTCGACCTTGCTGACTCGCCACCATGAGAAACCTGGAGTCCCTTGCTCCCCTTCTGAACTCATCACCCTCACCCGCGCTTGACGGTCCTGAGATGAGCGCTCCGTCCGCTCGCTGTCCGATACAAACGTGGTATTCCACGACACCAAGAAGAACTACCCAAGGCATTGGAACAGCTTGTCACTAGGGTTTCTCTTCCGCGAGCTCATCACGTCAGAGATTGTCTGCCTCATCCGTGCACATAGAGCATAGACTGTTGAAATAGCTTCCTCGCGCTCGCGGCGGGATTCGGCGTCCAAACACAAGGATAGCCAGTTCCAGGTACCAAGCTCTGCACGGACCATTCCAACCAGGGCCGTCACCTGTTCGTAGTAGCAACGCGTATAGTATTCCTTACGATTGGCGGGAACCATCGGTGGATTCGGCACAACATCCTCCAGGCCGTCCGCGGAGAGCTCCCCCGCCACGCACGGCTCAACGCGAGCCTCCCAGTTCAAGATTGGAACACGACTTGTTGGGTCCAGCTCAGCAGTTCTGGGGTGGCACCATTCCATAATCTGCTTCTGGACAGTCTTGTTGACAACAATATGCTTTGCCCCCACTTGCGTCATACGCCTGCGACTCTGACCACGGCCAGTTTCGACACACGTCCGGATTCATAGTCGCACGAACTCGGAAGTCGTTGCCTCAGTCGTCACCTGCACCTCAAGAAGCTCTTGATCGGCCTGCCGGAGCTTCTCCTTGTAGTCGTCGACCCTTGCCTTGAGACTAGCAATCTCTTGCTCCTGCGCCCTGACCTTGCTCGTCTGCTCGGCAAGCATCGTTTTGTAGCTCGGGCGATCTGTATGGGTGGAATCCAGCAGTTGGGGCCCGGAGAGGTGGTGAGAAAAGCTGAAGAAGGGAGTCGCATGAAGATGCTTCGACCTGATCAGAAGAGTGTCAAGCATGTAAACTAGCTGGTATTGCAGTATTCGAGACCGGGTGAACTTGTGGTACACATGTTCAGCGGTACTTACGCGACTGCAAAAGCATACCTAGGGATTCCGAGACATCTCCGCTTCGTGAGGTGTGAGAGGGACGACGGCTGCGTCAGTCAAGCTGTACTGAGCTGGGTTAAACTGTTTTGCGAGAGCGTTATGAGCACCGCGTGCGATATTGGTGGCTCTCTGCGGGTTGAGGCGCCCGCCACAAGGTATTTGGCCGGCGTGAAACGGTATGTGTCTGTCAGGAGGGTGAGCAACCCTGCGGGTGCTGCTGCTGGGTATCCCTGGTAACAATATCTACCGGACTACATAATCCAGTTTATTGCGATCTACGCCGGGGATCCCATGCTTTCCCTGCGCTATTCACGGGCGTCGGTGGACAAATAGCCGGGGAAGTACCACACCCTGCTGTACACTCAAGACCCACTAGCATTACGGGCGGTGGAAGCGAAGGCGAGGTGTGTGGTGGTGCGCCCGTCGACGGTGAAGTACGAAGGTGTGGTACTCGAGAAGTTTGCGGACTAGGTCTTCGCGGAAGGAGAGATGATCCTTCCATTCCATGGGACGCTTCTGTACGCAGACTTGCGTGAGCGCACGGAGGAGAAGACGAAGATCTACGGAGCTGGAATTTGGGGGGTAAACAAAGAATGTTTCAACCGGGTAGCCTTTCTGGTGGAAACGCGGGCAGAGTCCCGTGAAGATCCAAGCCATAAGGTGGATACCGTACCCGCACCGATCTGCGTAGCCGCGCTTGTGAGTGACGCACGGTACTTGCCTCGGGATGACGAGGAGCAAAATAGAGGCACTTCTAATGCGAGAGACACAATCGTGGAGGTCTACGAGAATGGAGGGTAATTCTCGCAGAGAGCTCTACCTTCACTGCGATCCGTTACGATCCGTGCGGCGCATGAGATTCTGAACGGCGAGGAGTTGTTCACAAACTACGAGGAAAAGTTCAGCTCTTAAGTATGTGGTAGGAGTTTTCAAACTAGCGTGCAGATAAACAAACTTAAACACTACATGCCAGTTTGAGAGCCAGTTATGGGCGAGCGGGCCAGGCTATAGCAGCTGAGAGAGACATTGGCTCAGCCGCAAGAAAGGTCGCCGAGAAAAGTGGGCGATTTTGGGGCCGCTATAGCAGGAAAAAGGAGTTTCAGAAGGAATGGAAATTTAGACTAGGGGGGTATCACTAGTAAAAGGATTTGAGATCTACACATGTGAAAACACATGAGTAGATGGATGTGCGAACTTCAATCTGAAGAACAACACCCATCTGCCCATTTATTTATACATGTTCAGATCTCAACCCTTGTCATTAGTGGCACCACGCAAGCCTGAGTTTTCGTTACTTTCTGGAATGCCCATTTGCAGGCCCCCAGCCCCTGCTTCCAGACATGCCGATGATGCTTATGATACTTCAAACGTCCACAGGTACTCTCCGCGTGTGCATGACTTTCCAAGGGCCCCGCTACCAGTAGTAGCTACTAGCTAGGACTTTTACACCTCATTTCACAACGACTCGGACGTAGTTTTCGATCTTGTCCTTCCCACCAAGCGCCCGTCTGTCAGGTCCTGCCTGTGGCGCAGCTCTACATCGATGGCTCCGCCGGCCAGAAAGACGAGAAGGGCTGTACCGATGCGAAGATCTGGCAAGCGCACCCACAAGCAGCGGAAGGGAGACGATGATGCCCCGGCTGTGCCTGTCGCTGTAACCGCACCGAACCACGAGTTTAATGCCACTCAGCGGCACCCGGCAGGCAGGTTGACGGGGGTCGTCCAGCCCCAGACGACACCGACGCCCTCTCTGCCTGGTCCAGAAGGTGAACACGCCGATGGTGCCATTGTTCTGGCGACTTGCAGTGCTGCTGTAACACTGGCAGCTCCACCAGCACGTGCTGCCAACCGGATGGCTGCTTGTCGTTCGTCTATTCAATCTTACTTCACCTACAGCACAGTCAGCTTCACCGTCCGGGCCGGAATTGCGTCCTCTCCGCGCGTCCACACGCCCAGCATTGCCGCCCCTGTGTGGTCGCACATCCGCCGCGGAGCCGGACGAACTCACCGTGCGACCTTGCATCCTCCTGGGGCGTCGGGGGTGAGACCCTCTTGGTCTCCGCCTCCGCCCATGCCGTCCCGGACAAAGGTTCAGACTTCCGCTGTAGCTCACTTACAACCGATCTCGCATGAGCAGGTGGAAGAGCTACAAATAAAGCTTGCCAAGCAGACGAACAAGGTCAGGGTGCAGGAGCAAGAGATTGCTGGTCTCAAGACAAATGTCAAAGACTACAACGGGAAAATACGTCAGGCCGATCAAGAGCTTCCTGAGGTGCGGGTGACGACTACGGCAACGCTTTCCGAGCTCCTGCGACTATAAGCCGAAGTCAAGGGTGTGAAGTAGGATAACCAGAGCCTACGCGTGGCTCGTGGGATTTCTGGTGGCACCCAGCAGGCCACACCACGTGCCGAAACTGGATGTGGTCAGAGTCGCAGGCGTATGAAAAAACTGGGGACAAAGTACATTGGTTTTGGCAAAACCGTCGAGAAGCAGATTCTGCTATGGTATCACCGCTAAACTGCTGAGCTGGTCCCAACAAGTTCTGTTCCAGTCTGAACTGTGCGGGTCGCAGCGAGCCCTGCCTGGTGCGGCCGCTTTCTGCGGATAGCCTGGAGGGTGTCGGGTCTATTCCACCGATGGTTCTCGCAAATCGTAAGCAGTATTATACGCGTTCGTACTGCGATGAAGCGACGGCTCTGATTGGAATGGTACGGGCAGAGCTTGACACCGGGAACAGGTCATCCTTCTTTTTGGACGCCGAGTCCCGCCACGAGTGCGAGGAGGCTTTTTCAACAGACTTTGCTCCATGTGCAAGGATGAGGCAAACATTCTCTGAAGTGATGAGCGCGCGGAAGAGAAACGCTAGAAACAAGCTGTTCCAATGCCTTGGGAAATTCATTTTGATGTCACGGAGTACCACGTTTGTATCGAACAGCGAGCGGGCGGAGCGCTCATCTCAGGCACTTCAAGCGCGGGTGAGACTGATGAATTCAGAAGGGGATCAAAGGACTCCAGACTTCTGATAGTGGCGACTCAGCAAGTTCGAGGATCTATCATGCGGTGACCACTCTGTACCGAAGGAGGTGTGTGATCTTGAGGAGGGTGACGAACTGTTTGGAAACTCTTTCGGGAGACGTGTCCTTTTCGAGTTTCGAGGGTACCATGCTCAGCAGGATGGGACGTCCGCGTACGGATACATTATGCACCTCGCACGCCTGGACGCCTGGCTGGCAACAGTGGTATACTGCCTGCAGCATGCTGAGGGCCGTGCCGGCCAGCACGGACGCACGTACAGCCTGACCTTTTTTAAGTAATTGCCCTCGGCAACCACGCAGATACTACGCAGTGTTTGCAGCGTTTCATGCCTCACTGTTTGGCAAGAGATATTTTGGTATGATTGTGCGGTTGACGGGACGTGGTGTGAGCCATGTGCAGACACATGAGCAGATGGGTGCGCAAAATTGGAACCGGAAAACAGTATGCATCTGCTCATGTATGTTCACATGAGCAGACCCCAGCCCCTGCCATCATTCACGCCCCACCAACCTTAGAAGTTGCCTCCTTTTGAACCCTATGGAATGCACGTTTAAAACATCTCCTTGACGTCGACTCGCGCCCCGCTTTGTTTCTACGCTCCTTGTGATACAAACGAGACCTCTTCAGCACAACATGTCTGCAGCTGCCGCCCTGCAGGGGTCACTTATAGCACAACTACAGCAACAGTGGAGTGAACCGTATGTCCCCGTTCTTCCCTCGTCGTTCTGAGTATAAGTGCCGATATAGCAAAGGAAAAAAGTCGTGCCGCATTGGATGATGCTAGCTCCACTGCAGCCCTCCACGTTGAAATATAGTCTCTTACATTTCGTCGCAAGCCGCGCAGTGTGGGATATCTTGATTTGTCGACGAATTTTGAAACGCTGCGGTACAATGCATAAAGCAGGTTCTACTCCGGAAACGTAATGCGAGGGAGAGAAACACTATCATTTAGCCTTGCAATATAGTTAAACGTCTTGGTTCTGGTACACACTAAGCTGATGCTGTACACCGGCATTCGTGCAATCTGCCACTTCCTACGCGGAGTACATGGTAGTCCTTGTTCGCAGTCCACTATAGCTGCACTACTTGAAAATTTAGCGCGTCGTTTTACACCTTGTATCCTACCATATTGCATCGGCGTGATTCTACGTGAGCAGCTGTAGCTGCACATCACCAAGCACACTCCTCGGTTCCCAAGAAACGGCAATGGCCCGTAAAACGCGTAGTGGTCATCATGGCATTGGCGCGTAGCTGGTTGGCAAGAAATCAACAGTATGCACGGTCAACGGTAGGCTTGTGTGCATGACACATGCTATAGGATGTGGTGCACCATTGAAGCACGTAAAGTGAGAAGAGTAACTGCAGTATACTGCACTATACGCAGTACAAGCTGGATCTTCTACTAGGGGATGAAGTGTGAGGGGTGCATGCGAACTTTCGCTGCACGCAGCCGTTCCAACTATTATTTTTGTTCCCGATTTCGTACAGCCGTTGCGATTTGGGGAGGTTACAGGACGCACTGCGCACGAAAGATACCACGCTACCTGTCGTAGGCTCCACAAAGTGTAAAGGCGCTATATTCCATCACATACTTCATCGGGAACGGTTTGCGGTAATGGTTCAGATGCAATACGCCATACCTCACAAGCTCAGCTCTCGTGAGAGTGTGTTATCACATCCAAATGAAAGCTTTTCGGCTTAAAAAAACTCACATTTGTTTCCCCGAAAGTACAACCTCTATTCTCATAAGTTTCGAACAGAATGAAACTTGATCTGCCACCTTGCTTCCCAACCCGGTCCTCATGTGTCGCTACTCTATAGGATAGATCAACCAAGATAGTAGTGGTGACTGGTCGCAAGTTTGTACTGCAATACTATAGACAACCGACACTGTCCCATTCTCCATCGAGTGTCTACAGTATTGGGCATTGAGTGTACGAAGAACAGCGAAAGTAGGCGTCGCCCTGACCCTTTCATGACTCGACGAGATTGGGCCTCCTGGAGGAGAGTGAGCCCGGATGTGCAGTAGACACTATCGGGACGGCTAAAGTGTGGGAGACGTAAAAATGGTTGTACCGTATGTGGGAATTACATCGCTTTTGTTTCAAAGAAGTCACCCTGTAGCGTGCCGCATGCGCCACCCCAGTGTTGCGGTTTTAGCTTGGGACTGCATCCACTTGCAGACCCAAATTACCTGACAGCCGTATCGCTACCTATGACTAGTAGCATGCCAATGGTGGCAAGGTGTGAGAGGGGCCTGCCTGTGTTGGCTCGAGCGGGACGAGGAAAGGGAAATGGAGGATCTCATTGCATCTCCTCGTTGCTTTGGGAGCTGGAGTTGAGGTGAGTCAAGGTACAGTAGAGCGGCCGGGGGGAGCAATTCCTGTTTGCCGATATTGCCGTGAAAACCGCCCGTGAGATTACTGTACTGCACCAAAGTACTGTACACACCGGTGCAGTGGAGATGAGCGGAAGACCGATTGTGTGTGTGTCGTACTGTACTCGTGCAGTTCGACGGGGGCCTCGGTGGATCGCGTGGGGGCATCGGGAAACGATGTTGCCAACTACGTGAACAAACAAAACACCTGGCTTGTGCACAACAGACCTTGGTGTTGTGCTGGTATCAGCCCGCGCTGTTGGAGTTCCTTGTGCCGGTCATGGGCCGATTGTCCCGGTGCTCTCGCAGCCCCCAACCGTGCCACAAAGATGAGGGAAACGCCGAACAGAGACGGCGGCAGGGGCGAGACTCAGCAACGATTTCGCGCGTGGTGTCCTTACCGACCTGGTGCTTGTGTGCTGTGCACAATACAAAGGCCTCTTCTTTCCAAACCACGTCACTCCTCCTCCTCCTCCTCCTCCTCCTCCTCCTCCTCCTCATGCGCTCCAGGGGCCGTGTGGGAGAGGGAGCATTGCTCCCCGCCCGTCACTGCCAACATGTGTCCCGGTCTCCCGCCCGCCCCTTCCCCTCGCCCGTCCCCAAAATACTCGATGCACCTCC
>JAUKWC010010662.1:0-19889 GCA_032356245.1 Endocladia muricata | reverse complement strand
TGCTTCCAGAAGAGCGGATACTTTCCCACGAGCTGACGAAAAGTACTCGATATGGGATAGTCTAAGGAATGAAATAAGCAAATTTGTGGCAGCTTCGTTCGCATTCTTTGCGACATTCGATGGTACTGTGTCCAGCACTAAACGCTCCATCGTGGCAACACATGAATCCCATGCATCACGATAGTCTCTCAAAACCTTATTGCCTCCTTCATCCAGCGAACTAGATGAGCAAAGTTGAATTGCAATCTTCTGCAGAAGCTTGCACCCTTCCTCGCAGCATTCAAAGTCTGTAGCTTTGTTGCAGCATATATCCTCAGCAAACTCGATTATCTTTCTCAAAAAGCCGTACGCACAGTCGTGCGTGTAACGTACTAATCTCTTCTCAACCTGCACGCTGCAACGACACGATGACATAGATGCCTCAACAGCCTCTGATCCAATCTTTGCAGCAAACCTCTTCGTGAAGTACGATACATCCCAGGGTGTCTTTCCACTTCCATAGTTTAAACGCTCTCCATCTAAACAGACCGCGCGGCAGAGTCCAAACCAGTATTTTGGACGTTTCTGGCTGTCTGTCCGCGCAAGGACGTTCAACAAAGATTTTGCTCGAGTGGAGCCAAGCTCGACAGACGCAAACAACGTTTCTGGTAAGCGCGGCAAGCTCGCACAAGTTTCTTCGAAACCTGCTCCGTACAGCATCTCTGAAATAGCATCCATAGCAGCGGCTCGCAGCTCATCTGAGCTCCTTAACAGTTCAATTGGAGCCAGAGCTTCGTACAGCACTTCATCCAAGTAAGGGCCAGCAACACTATTAACGTTTGCTGGTTCTTTAAAGGAGAAAGCCTCGACCGGAAGCGTTGGACTTGAACAAGCATGTTTTTCCACGGCATCCCCATTTGCCATTACTGGCTCGTTAGTTCGCCCTTCTAAATGATATTGCTCCTTGTGCCCTTCAGTTTTGCAGCCCCAGAGTGCAATTATGCCATGAAGCCCGGCTGTTTTTGCCCGCTGCGCAGATAAATTAGGCCACTGTATCAGTTCAATCGACATTTCCATGACAGAAGAAAAGCTTGACTCCGTCACTGCCGACCAGTGTGTTCTGCAAGACGACAGTACTGCACCAGTACCAATTGCGAAAGGCAACGAAATTCCTGCGGAAGCTGACGATCCGGGTTCGTAAAACCTCCGACTTTCATTTGGAATCTTGATGCCCATGTCTCTCCATATGCGAGCAAAACACCAGTCCCAAACAATTCCATCGTGCGCACATCGTCCCGCTAAACCTGTCGCAGTTAACTTTCCGGTATCAAATGCCCATGCGCTATGAAGAATCCCTATAAGCCTTTCAGACGCAGAAGCAATCTGGTTCGAGCAATTGCTTATAGAAAGGGCAGCTATCGCTTGTACATCGTAATTTCCACTCTGGATTGCAATTATAAGGATGTTCATTGCTTCATCCACTACATCGTCGATCTCGCTTGAAAATGTAGACTGTGCACTGATTCCGGAGCCCCTTGCTTCTGACCGGGCGATACTGAGTTTGTCAGGAATAGCTTCCAGCAAAGCTCCAAGCGCAGCAAGGCAGTTGCAAGCCAGTATTGCCTGAGATGGACTGAGAATACTGAGGTTATCCTTCGTACTCGCAAGTACATTTCGAATTAGCCCCAACCACAGAGTCGGACCTCCAGTGTTTCCCAGCTCACGGTGTGCATCAGAAGCGACTACACGAGTCGCGTACATCATCCCAAGAGCCCTAGTGTGAAAGTCATGGAATGGAACTGTCGTGAGTAGTCCTTCATCCGAGAACCTTCGGGCCCAGTGTACCCATCCCAGCTTTCTAGAGACGCGACCCAAGACAGCTCCCGGAACATCTTCTACATAAAAACGACTCCCATCTCCACGAATATGTGGGGTATATAATCTCCCAGCTTTACTTTCAGATAGAATGGCTTTCTGAAGCCCACCTGTAACGCCAAGCGATTTTCTCGCTAATACCTGTAGAACAGCAAGTGCCCTATTTATTTCCGCAAGATCTGAGTGTGACAAACGTCTGGACATTTCCAAAGTAATAATAGCACTTACTGACGGAGACAGTTTTGCCGATGAAAGTGAAACAAGAAGGGATCCAGATGACGAAAGGTCCTCAGAAGCGAGCGCTGCAATTGCGACGGCTGCGCTGGTTAAAACATTTTCAGCCAAGAGTGTGCCGAAACCACGCATGCCAAAGATCCATGAGCGTTCAATGTCTGTGAAGCCTACCGCTCGTAGGGCGGTACTGTGCATGCCATCAGTTTTCCCCCGCTCGTGCAACTTGATATTTAGCTCACTGGAGGTATAGAACGTGGACTTCAGCAAAGATGGTTTGTGATTAGACATTGCAGACTCTTGGAGCCAGCCTACATCTGAATTTGGTATCAGCGAGGAAGTCACAGTACTATCTGCTTCCACGCCAATCCCTGTCTCGCCCGTCACTTTTTGTGCTTCTTCACATACAGAAAGTGCAATAAAATAACAGAGCTCAGCCACATCTCCTCGTGGTGGGACCATGCTCACGCAATGAATCAGCTGAACAGACTCGACAGTTAAAAATCTGGACAGCTTCAGAATTGATCGCCCTCCCTCAGGCGACAGATTGCTGTGGGGTGCCCCATCCGTCGCCCAACTCATTGTACCCAACGCTGTCGGCATACCGTGGGCAACTTGGGTCGATATGATACGAGCTGCGCATGCCCCGACTAATGCTGTCGCGGATTGAGTTAAAGATACAGAAGAAGCATGCTGGAGCGAACAAAACATGGCGTACAAAGCAGCGGATCGCGTCGATGAAGCCGCGAGAAGGTCGTCAGAATGAAACCCCACGAGCTCATTAGACACTGCCGGACTTGCTCCATGCGAGCCTTTGTTCGAATAGCTATTGACAACGCCATTTTTCGAAGAACTCTTCCCAGCAAACCCCAATTCCGCTTTCCACAGTAGAATTAGTTCCGGCAGTGACTCACTCTCAAATATCGATACTTCTTGCGCGCGCGCTAAAGCCGCTACCAAACCCCATCCCGCTCTACGTCGAATGTGACCTAGAATCTTACCATGCATTCCTTCAGAGCGGGTTGCATGATGCGGTCTCAGTAGGGCTAAGCTATCGACTTTGCATTGTCGCAAAAGTGCAGCAGGCACGCTGTACTGCTTAGATGAGACCATTCTGATCAATACGGACAGTGCTGCTGCATTGCCCAGTACAGAGGACAACTCTTTCTCGATGGCTCTGAGACTTGAAAATGACCGGTTTTCCCCGGAATGAGAGCTCTTCGTAACCATTGCAAGATCGGCAATGCGGAGGTTCTGTAGCACAGCGGTGAGAAATTGTGAGCACGTGCGAGGAAGGGCCGCAATGAGAGCCGACATTAGCCTCACGCTACTTATTCGCACGACCTGAGAAGAGACGTCCAGGGCCTCGTGAATCTTTGCAATAACAGTGGTTGTGACGGCCCCAAATGATGTGGTGAGGCCACTTTCGCTGATGCATTGCCGGCCAAACCTGTGCAATAAAGTGCCGCATAGATGAAGTGTAGCGGAGAGGCTCAGGTCGGATTGTGCGGAGAGAGCAGGAAGCAGACTTTGAAAGACAGTCGGAGAGAGAGAAGGCTTCAAATCCTTTAGTAAGCCTAGCCAAAGCCCATCTACCATTGCTGAGACCGCAGCGACTGAGGACAATTCCGGCAGAAGTTTCGCGCATGCTCGCGGGACAATCTCTGAAATGTTTTCTGGAAGTGCCTCACCCCACATACGCACAAGACTGGCAACTGCCATGCTTCCATCCATCCTTCCCTCATCTAGGCCGGCTCCTTTTGCAACCTGCACCAGAGCTAATTCGAATGTCTCATTGGACACCCACACAGACGCTGTCCCTTCCTCAAGATCTCTGTCTTGAATTTGCACCAGCCGATTGAACGAGTTGCTGCCCCGAGGAAACTTGGTCCCCGTTTGTGAATTTCCATACTTGCGAAGCTGATACGTCGTCGACCTCCTCGCAGTCACCGATGCACGCACCATGGCAATCACCCACATCGCTCGCTCGCTCGCAGTCGCCGCGCTCCTCATCGCCTTTGCGCAATTCGCCACAACCTCATCCGCCGGATGCGGCCCTCTCGACACAAGATATGGCACAGCAATCCCCGCCAAAATTGCACTGCCCGCCCCCGCCGAACCCTGCTTGACTGACCCCGGTGACAGTGCCAGCTCAAGCAGCTGATCTAACAACCGATCATCCGGCGGTGCATGCGACGGAAACGACTGCACAATGGCCGCCACTGCCAACGTGAGATCCCCGCGACGACACTTTTGCCTCACCCGCTGCCCCAACAAATAAACCAACGAGTCCTTTGCCACCTCGCGCCCCGCAATGGCATATGCCGACACATCCGCGAGATGCATAATTGCACTGACCACCTCAAAGTCGCCACGCTCCGCATCCGACCACGTCAACCGCTTCAACCCCGATATATGCGAGCGCACCGCCTCCGCAGCCTGCATGACAACCGCTGGACCCGCCGTCTTGCCCGCCTTGGCAAGCAATTGAGCCGCACGGCGCTTCAAAGCACCTCCCACCGACGGGAGCCTGATGAGGGCAGCGACGACGGCGGAAAAGAGAGCGCGCGCACCTGCCTCATGAGCAGCACGCGCACGCGAGTCGGCGTCCAGCTGCACGCGGGTGGCCACAGTGACGGGGTTGCGGGAGACATAGGCGGCAGCGCGGACCTTGATGGCGTCGTAGAGCAGCTGCGACTCTTCAAAGGTGTGTAGAGCGTCGCCTAGGAGACGCAAGACGGTTATGCGCGACGGGGTCTTTGGATCGATGGCGCGCGTCAGTGCCGAGGCAGAAACGAGGAGAGGTGTGTTGGAGCGATGCGGCTTGCCGCGTAGACCCATTCTGGAAGGCTTTTTGAAGAAAAAACAATCGGCAGGGAAGATAGCGACGTGTACGGGGGGGGGAAGGTGTAGCTCGCCGGTATGGAAGATTCAAGGCTTTTTGAATGTTTTCAGTCGATGTTTGTTGGGAGAGAGCACACACTACGAGGAGGACAACGTGCGTGTGAGAGAGCAAGGAAGAAAGAGCAGGGGGTAGAGAGAGAACAGGAAGTGATGAAGTGTAAGGAGAAACGTGTCTGTTTTTCGGTAAGTGTTGCCATCATGATTGAACCCTCCAGTGTCAGGGTCATCACTCACCTCTCAACGATCAAATCTCCCCTTCATCTCCCTCCCTGTCTCATCGCAATAAATTTCCTCGCAATACAATCAGGCACCATCACCACTACACCACACTACTGCATAGACTACACACCACACCACACCACACCACACCACACCACACATCCCTCCACATCATCCACCAACTCCCGTCCCGCCCGAATGCACCCACTATGCCCCTCGCCTTCCTCCCCCCCGCGCCAACTCTTCTCCGTCGCGCCGCCAACTACCGTCTCCGCCTCCTCTCCCGACGCCGCTACGCTCACGTCATGTCCACCCCGCTCCCTCCTGTTCCTTTGAGCCCGTCTGTGGACGTGCACATTGTACGCATTCTCTCCGATAATTTCTCCTACCTCCTTCACGACAAGGACACCCACACCGCCTTTGCTGTCGATCCCGCCGAACCCCGCCGTCTCACCGACCTTGCACGCGCCCTCAACGCTGATTTCAAGGGAGCTTTGGTCACGCATCACCACTGGGACCATGCAGGCGGCAACGCCGAGCTGGCATCGCTTGTGTCCGGCGTGGACATTATCGGCTCGGCATACGAGAGTGCGGACGCCGTGACGGAGCGGCTGGAGTCCGGGAAGACGCGCAAGTTGTCGGACAATGTGAGTGTCACGGCGTTGCGCACCCCGTGTCATACTATGGGGCATTTGTGCTTCATAACGGATACGGAGACGCCTGCCGTGTTTACGGGCGATACACTGTTTGTCGGGGGGTGTGGAAAGTTTTTCGAGGGTGATGCAGCGGATATGGAGATAGCGCTGAACGCGACGTTGGCCGGCTTGCCGGACGAGACGCTGGTATTTTGTGGGCATGAGTATACCATGACGAATCTGTTGTTTGCAAAGGCAATGGACCCGGAGAATACAGCATTGGCAGAGAAGCTGCAATGGGTGAAAGATCAGTTGGCGGAGGGAGGTTGCTCCGTGCCGAGTACGATCGGCGAGGAGAAGACATATAACCCCTTTATGCGTACTAGGGCAGCGGAGCTGGCGGTAAAGCTCGGGTTGGAAAGCCCAACGCCCGTGCAGGTTATGAAAGCGTTGCGGGAACGGAAAAATGCGTTCCGGGCCTGAGACGAGCGGTGGTTGTTTGCAATGTAAATTAGGCACATAGCGTGGATCGTGGTAGGTATGTCTAGTTTGGGAGTGTTCTGCACATTCATCGTACCATACTAGATTAGGGTTCGTTGAAGTAGATTAGGGCTTTGCGCAGTGTACCTCAAGACGTTGAAGTAAGATTGACCTCTTTCTTCTGAGGTGAACACTTGTAAGAATATGGCGCCCAACGAAGTGCTGGGGACCAGGAAATAATTCTTTACCAGGGAACTGCGCTGAGAACGATGACAACGACAAAGGCATGAAAGCAATCGCGATCGATTTTCTCTGCCCGTTCCCGTGATGATGCCATGAGTTGTGTAACGATCTTCATGTACTCTCAGGTTCATATTTATTAAAATGATTGTTACTGCCAAGCTCGCCCTGGCATACCACCATTGTTCCATAGATACCTCCCATCCCTCGTTCTGTAGTTGGTGCTAGTCTCCTTGGCCCAGCCTTTCTTCATTTCTCGTAGCAAAACAGATAGTGCGGGAATTATACTCTCGTTTCCTTATTCTTTGCTTCTCGAGAGAGAGCCAAACTTCATGATGCTCACTTCTCAAAGAACATCCTTGCACCCAACGCAGCCTCCATAGCCGAAGCATCAGACCCAAACTGGAAGTCGGTGCCTTCCTTCGTACTAAAGGCCGCGTCTCGAACCAAAGCTTCCCGTCCTCTCTGTATGGCACTCACGGCTTTATCTTCAGATCCAAAATACTTTTCTGCGTCTTGTCTGAGCGCAGCCAGCGCAGTAACGTTCCCAACCATGGCCTCAAACTTTGCAAGTGCATGGTAGAGAGGCGCATGTCTCGGATCAATGCGGAGTCCCTCTCGAAACAATGACCGGGCCTTGTCGTAATTGCCCGCGCGAACCTCTGTTTCCCCAAAAGTTCTATACAGCGGAGCGTGGTCCGGCGATCTCTTGATGCCAGTAGTAAACATTTGCCGAGCTTGCGCCAACGTCCCGTGCCTTGCTTCCAACAGCCCGTAAGCATTCCACACCGGTCCATGATGACAATCAAATCCAATTGCTTCATCAAGCAGCAGACGAGCTTTGGAGATGTTCCCTGATCTCACTTCCATACACGCCCAAGCCTGGAGAAGATGTATATGCGACGGGCATGCTTCGGCCCCCCGTGCAAACAGCTTGCGCGCCTTAACAAAGTTTCCACGTTCCGTTTCCAAAACCCCCCACCCCTGCCATAAAGCACCATGAGATGGACACAAACGCAACCCTCGTCTAAACAGAGCCTGTGCGGCATCTGGACGGCCACGACGAAGTTCAAATACACCCCACGTCTGCCATGCATGTGCATGCGTCGGGTCGGCGGCGACAGCAAGTTTAAAAAAACCGCGCGCCCTAGACTCATCTGCCCTAGTCCTGCGACAGGATGCCGCTTCCGCCAAGGCAGCTCCGACTAACACTTGCGAGTTCCGCGGATATCGCCGCATTGCATCTGCGAAAACTTTCCGGGCTTCAAGGACACGCTCCTGGGACAGCTCCAGCATTCCCCACGAGTGCCAAATGAAGGTCGTGTCCTCACGAGTCTGCATGACGCCCTGCTGAAAGAGTTCGCGAGCTCGGTCAGGATTACGCCCAAGCTTGAGCTCCAGCTGCGCATATCCATGCCACACTGACGCTGAAGGAAACGATCTCAACCCCCGCTCGTAGATATCTCGAGCCTTTCCGAGGCATCCACGACGAGCCTCCATCATTCCGTAAGCATTATACGCTGGTCCGTGAAGCGCATCGGTCGCTAATGCCTCTTCGAAAGCGCCCTCGGACTCGTCATGATTTCCTTCTCGCTCCTCCAGCAGAGCCCAGGCCACATAAGCTGGTGCTGTTGCTCGCACACTGATGCTTTTCTTGAACAGCGCTTTTGCACGTTCATTGTTCCCGCATCTCTCCTCAAGAATTCCCAAACTTTGCAGCAGCGCTGGATCATGCGGATGCAGTTGGTGCCCCCTCTCCAACAGCTCGCGAGCGCGCTCCACACGATTCCATTCTAGCTGAGCCCACGCATTGAACACTGCCGCAGGCGGCCGCGACGACAGGTTCCCAGCCGTAGTCATCAATTCCAAAGCTCTCGTCGTGCATCCTCGCCTCGCCTCCAGATTTGCCAGAGCTATATATGCCTCGGTCATCTGTGGCTGCATAGCAATAGCCCGGGACAGTAGCTCCCTCGCGCGTGGGGCATCACCGAAACGTTCCTCCATTTCCGCCCAAGACCGATATATCGACGCCCCCGATCGCGTCGACGCCGCTGTACAATTCCTCAACCCCTCCTCAAACAAGCTCCTCGCCATCTTCAAATTCCCCTCGCGCGCCTCTAGTACTGCCCATGCCGCACACACCTCCGGATGCGGATTCAACGATACTGTCCTACGAAACAACCCGCGTGCCTTTTCCGTATTCCCCATCCGTTGCTCCATCAATCCCCACGCCTGACACACATATGCATTTGCGGGGTCTAGCTCCGCCGCCCTCTCAAATAGATTCCTCGCCGCATCGCGATCCCCGCGCCGTAACTCCAGCACTGCCCAGGCCTGCATCAAGTGCACACTCTGCGGGCATTCGGCCAGCCCTTCATGGAACACTTCCCTCGCCACTTCCACCCCCCTTCCCCCCCCTATTTGCCCCTCTCCCGCCTGGTGCAACACGTCTGTCCGGAGGTTGACACCCCCAGTGCGCGCCTCAAGGCGCGCCAGTGCGAGCCAGGAGTGCGCGTCGCGACGGTCCAACTCCAGACACCCGCGCAGCAGCGTTCGAGCACCATCTACGTTGCCGTTCCGGTCGGCCTCACGCGCGCGTGCAAACATGGAGCGCACATGTCGGCGGGCGCGTGCAGATGCAGGCGCCGGCGTAGAGACGGGGAATGATGCGGATTTTGGAGGAGGATGTGCGGAGACGAGAGGTGAGGAAGAGGAGGGAGAAAGGGAACGTTGACGGCGCTTAACGCGACGAACAGGCTCGGAGGAGAGCGGTGGAGAAGGAAACTTGTTGAGTGTGATGGAAAATGGAGATGGAGCGGTAGGAAAATGGGAAATGGCGTCGTTGAAGATCTTATACCGTAAGTTGTGCGGAGAGGCTGGGGTGAACGAGCTGGATATTAAAGTGGAAGAAAGTGTGATGTTGCTGAGCTTGGATGCGAACGGAGATGATTGGAGGCTTGCATGATTGACAGACCATGATTGCAAGCAAGATAGCTCGCTACCTTTCAAGCATAGCAAAGCAGGATACGGTGCATAGCGCGGAGATGAAGATGCGACCGAGAAGATGCCAGTCAACGAGGAGCTCGCAGCAAAGGCCGGGAGGAATTGCTGAGATAGCATCGAGCTTCGCCTGTTTCCCGCTCCAGTCGGACGAGAACGCAGCATAGAAATATCCAATGCCAGTTACTCTACAACTCAACGGCTGTGCTCTCCGAGCTCTTGCGTGTAAAACTGCTGAATAAAATACTAACGAGCAAGGAAGAAAGGCAACTTTCTGAGTGAGTTTTGAGAGCAAAGCAAGTGCTCTTGGGGATGAACGGCAGATGTTCCTTACTATAAAAAAGCAAGAACGATGCAATTGGTTTATGGCGATTCGATGAGCCTTCTGGAGGCGCTTTGAATAGAACCAATGAAATATGTGCACTTGGAAGGCATTTTTAACGAGGACGTATTGCTTCCAAGATCAACCAATCAGATACGAAGCACAATTGAGGTTTCCTCAACTCACTGATATGATTGGCTGTGGTAAACTGGTTACTGCTTTCCGCCCTTGTTCTCCCTAGTTGGTTGACGAAAACTATCACTCTGAACATCCCCATGGCACAGAAATTTATACCATTTCAACTGCGGGTGGCTGTGAATGGGTCCGCAGATTGGTGGTAGCTGTCGGAAGATCACCCTCGAAGATGGCCTCTCGTGCGAGTCACGGATAGGATTTCCGGTAGGCGTCGAGAATGCAGAACGAACGGGGCGATGAGGCACGACAATGACTGGTAGCATCGAAAGGGAAAACACTGTTTTTCCGTTAGCGGTATGAACAATCAACACTATATGATACGAGCGGCTCTCCGGGATGTATGTCTTGTTCATGAGAAGCCCGATGGTATGGCCACATTTACGGTTCCCACCGTACTCTTCATTATCTCCTCGGCTGTCAGCTGGTCAGTCTACATATGCGAATGTAAAAGGTTCCGTCATAGTTTAAACACAAGATCCACTCGAGTTGCGCTAGCCTCTTTGGGTGCAGCGTAAAATACTTGCAAGGACCACGCTGTTCTTCGTAGCGCTGTGACTTGTCTTATCTGAGATGCAGGAGACCGGGCGAAGTCGGAAGTACAGCAACGCTCGAAAAACTTTATTGAAGCTGTGCAGTGCAGTTGTTCGCTCTAGCACCGTTGAGGCAGCTACTTTACCCCTGTGTCACTCCCTGGTTGCCCACATTATTCTGGAAAAACTAATTTTTGAAAGGAGCTGAGTGACCCCAGGATTGCTCAGTTATACTTCACAGCGTTGTTACCCAAACTATAATTTTGGTCTTTATCCGTAGTTTTCACTGGGTAACTCTCTGACAGTCTTCTCTACCGCCTTTCAGATACAAACCCGGTTCGATAATTTCGGTGGAGTCAGAGAGTCAATCGTTACGACAGCTACACCTGAGCCACATACGAACTGTACCCTTTGCGTCCGCGTCGCGACGGTTTTGAATTTTCTTTACAACATGCCAGACTGTACTGCAGTCCACCCCGTCGAACTATCCTCATATCTGAACACGTTATGAGTAAAATCCACAATTTGTCTGGACTTCCTCGCACTCTCCAAGACATGTTCGTGATGCGCATGACCCAAGGTCCGGTTTATCTCACCCTGCCCTGGTAATCTTCCATGCGAATGCATGAAGTATGTCAGGGTCCGTCTATCGAGGTTGTATCTGTCGTAGAAGTGTCTTGCAACATTTTCCGGGCTGTTGCGCATGCACCTAGCCCCCCTGCCCGCATTGTGCTTACTAGCGCAAGTAAACAAGGGCCTACCACGTAATGCACGTTGAGCACCTTCTCGCGGAAAGGATGTGCGTCCTTTCTCTGTTCATTCAAGCATTCAGTTTTTTCTTTTTCTGCTTTCGCAAGTGGCACCTACCTAGGTCTTCTGTCCTCTGTTCGAGTATGGCAAGAGGAAAATAGGGCTAACGGCTTCACGAGCTGATGACATTCATCTTTTTGAGCAGTTGCCGTCGTCTTTGTGGGGCTGCACGTGCAAAACCCTTTCGTGGAACTTGTCTAGACAGCATCAATGCATTTGATGGCCCTGAACTTCAAAGCGCGCTCAAAGCGGCTCGGAAACACAATAGTCTTACAATGCGCAAGCTTGTGCTTCCAAGCCACTGTATTGACCCCCAGGCTCTGAGGCAAGTGTAGCTCCCGGGATTGCAAGCAGCTTCGTTTGAGGGACATGGGCAGAGAGACCCATAATGGCTGGGTGCTCAACGAAAAGAACGGTGTTGACCACAGTAGCCTCGTGTCCAAAGCTTGAACTAATGAGTCTGCAGTCACGATCATTCGGCCTTTAGTCGGGGCTTTTACGGAATGAGCACAAACTAAACAAAAGTTGCCCGGGTTTTGGAGGCTGCACAAGGAGAGCTGCACTGTGTACAACGTGCCGGATATACCTCACGTGCTATGATTGATGCGATGTGCGCTAGCTGTCCAGATCTAGTGAGCTACGGATTAGGTATACCCATCGGCAACATGACTGCACTCGAGCCAATGCTGAAAACAAAATTGCGTATGCTACCTAGTGTTGAAGTGTTCTATGCATGCCGGGATCCCACTTTAGCTCCGAGTTGATGCTAGGGGTACCCGCGTGGCATGTGTTGACAGTAGCACTTTGCTAGACTTACTCAGCTCTTAACGAAGGTATCATTAGTAATTTTGGCAGTTAGAAGTGGCCAAGAGCAACAAGTCGCAGCTGCGAGGGGACCAGTATTGATACAAACACTGCAAAAATGAAGACCACCGGCTACATAGGGTCGAATTTAGGGTGTATGTGAAGCCAAACACGATGCGTGAGATACATTCTGCGACACACACAATATTTGCCGAGGCGAAAGACTGTTGGATGAATCTTGAGTT
This sequence comes from Endocladia muricata, assembly GCA_032356245.1. Classification (NCBI taxonomy): domain Eukaryota; phylum Rhodophyta; class Florideophyceae; order Gigartinales; family Endocladiaceae; genus Endocladia; species Endocladia muricata. Next base: position 7,420 of record JAUKWC010010662.1, on the reverse strand, counting down.
GCGAGCAACATGTCTGTTCGATACCGATACTCTGGGAACTTTGTTCACCTGGTGTCATACCCCTCTCGATCAGAGAGGGTGGTAGTACGGCAAGATCTTGGACTTGTCATAATTGCTGGGGGCTGCAACGCATCAGCATTCTTTAGACCCAAGGGGCCAGGATTTTATGTATGAATGGCTTCGGACATTCCTGGAAGGTACTGCCTCACGTGACATATTCTCAGGAAACAGACTTTCAAAGTAGAAGGCACTAAGTCCAAAAGAAGATCAGTCGAGCATTATTGCAGGAAGACACTCTGAAATTTGTCGAGGAAAGCCGTGGCGATGTATGCTTTAGAAATGCTATGGCGGATCTAGCCACTATGCTTCATATATTACCGACGCCGAGATAATTTGCGCAGGTCATCTTACGAAGGGGCCCCTGGGGCCAGGAAGACTTCCCATTGTACTAATGGTTTCCTTCCCGCGCGCAACGAAGGGAGCCCCTCGTTACCTGGAATAGTGTTCATTCAAACATCAAGCGGGTAGTGTTCAAGTATTTGAACGTGTCAGTGGCTTTCATCTGACTTGCAACTCATTCCTCTTCCTGATACGGGCTTCAATTATTGTAATTAGTCAAGCAATGCATTGTTGACCGCTTGTGCTTCTGCATGAAGTTGGATTCGTAGAAAATTTTGAGACTACACAAATCCTCAAACAAAATTCTAAATCGGCGGCCTATCTGCAATTGGCCCAGTTGACGGCGGTGGCGTAGTCTTAGCTCCGCTGCAGAAGGCACCTCCGTCAATCACATCTCTCAGTCTAACCGCTCCTCGCTCGGTCTTGAGCAGAAGTTCTTCGTGTGGCCGTACCCCTCCTTACGAGCGCTTTTGATTTGCAACTTTCTCCAGGATGGGTACCCTTTCCGAGCAGGGAGACCCACCGCGCAAAAAGAGGAGGCAAGGTAAACCAGCCGCTGCGCCATCGTGGGAAACGACACGATCCTTCGCTCTAGAGAAGCGCACAAAGGCCACTCTACCCGTGATTCAACAAGATGGCGAAGTCAAGCGTGTGAATGTCCCGCGTCCGAAATTCACTGTCAAGGCAGTAAAGAAGCCTGCGGTAACGAAAGCAGAAGGACAGGAGCTTGAGGATGCTGCTGCTCTTGGGCGGGAAGGAGAAGGGGACGTACAAGACGTGCTTTCGGCTGGAAAGCGGAAGGCGAAGGCTCCGCAGCGGAAGAATGTGCGGAAAAAGCTGGAGGCGTATGCGAAGAAGATCGAGGGTTTTGAAATAACAAAGGGGCGAATCGCTGCGTTGGCGTCTCGCGTCATTGCCAGCCCGGAGGAGAATGTTGCTTTGCTAAAAGAATTGAGAAAGCTTGCGCACCAATACAAGGGGCGTGCTGCTGCGTTGGTAATGCTAACGGAGTCGCAGCTGTACAAGGATATCATTCCGGCTTACAAGATTAGGGAGATTACTGAGAAGGAAGCGGAGACAAAGGTATCCAAAGATGTTGCACGATTGCGAACTTATGAAGAGAACCTATTATCCAACTATCAGCGTTATGTGAAGTCCTGCGTGAGCCTCACTCGCTGGCGCACCGGCGGCGGTATCGAAACGCAAGCGAGTAGTGATATGCGTAAGGTACGCTTGGCTGCTTGCAAAGCTCTAGCGGAGTTGATTCGCTCTCTTCCCCACTTCAATGAAGCGGAGACTGTGGCGAGTTGCGTCTGCTATTTGGTGGCGGATCGAGAAGAGATTGTTCGAAAGGAATGCTGTGATGCCTTGAAGACGGTCCTTGGGGAAGCTCACCGGGCTTCGGGTCAAACTCTAAGCATCTGCGTGGCAATCGCTAAGCATCTATCCAATGTTTCAGTTGGCAAGATTCACGCGGCGCCCGCAGAAGCTGTGGAACCGCTTGTAGAAATTCAGTTTGCCCGGTTTGCACGCTTACCCCCCTCGAGTAAGGCGAAAAATGCGCCAAAGAAATCAAAACGGTTCATCAAGAAGCGTAGAAGAAAACCCGAGAAGCATGCCGACGATGTAGACGAAACTCAACTCGAAAAGGATTTACGAGAAGGCGATGCGGAGGCCACCCCTCAAGAACTTTACGCAGCAAAGAAAAGAATGCTCGATTCTGTCTGTCATGCGTACTTCAACATTGTCAAGGCTGCAGCTGGGAGCGTAGACACGGATGGAGGAGGTCGAGAACGTGGTCTGAGTCGCAAGCGAAAGCCTCCGGTGGCTTTGCCAGCGGCCTTGAAGGGCTTATTGAGAGTTGCCACATTCATCAACACGGACATCATCGAGGCGATCGTTGCGGCATTGACTCCTCTCTTAGAAGGTGCGCGGTTGCCACTGAACATGCGCTTTCGCTGTTTATCCGCATCGTATGCAGTACTGAGTGTGCACTCTAGAACTCAGCAGACTGATCCAGATTCATTCACTGGCGATGCTCGAGCAATGGACAAATCTCTGTACACTGCTTTGGGTTGCCTCTTTGGTGATGAGATGCCAGCAAAGGACGACGAAACTATCTCTTTTGATGCCGTAGAGGCTGTACTCTCTTGTAACAGCTATCGAGAAATCCCAAAAGCTCGATGCGCAGCAATTGCTCGGCGACTTTGTGTCAAAGCTGCAGCGTGTGCGACAACTCATGCATGCTCCATCGGCCTTTTGCTAGTTGCTCAGCAGATATTGTCCCCAACCCTAGTGTCCCCGATTTTTTTGCAAGGAGAGAAAGCTGGAGAAAGCGAGCTGGGTACTGATCTAGGACTCATCCAGGTGTACGACATGGACACCGAGGATCCAGAGATTGCAAACGCAGAACGTAGCGTGGCGTGGGAAATGGCTAGCTTGGTCTCGCATTTTCATCCCGCCGTTCAACAAATCGCAAGGAAGTGTGCATCGGGCTACTGTGGAGCTCGACTCCCTAAAGTGAATGAGAACGTGCTTGTGGAAGGCAAGCGATTTGCTAGTGGCGAAGGAGGATTTAATCCACCACCTGCGAGCTCCCCTCCATCCCAAACGGGAAAGAGATTGGGAAAGCGTCGGCGTAACCCCGGGGCGGACAGCGTGGTGATGTTTAGTTTACATAATGAAGACAAATGCAGAACTTTTATTGAGGCGGATGACAAGCCTCCACAGGGGTACCTTGAGTCTTGCTTTCGAGTATCCACGGGGGAGACCGACTGACTCGGTGTTCATGGTCAGGAATAGATTGGTGTCGCCCTTCAATTGAGTCTGTGAAATAAAAAGCAACGAACGGTTTTTGGTGGCTTCAATTGTCGCCACATCTTCGTTCTCTATTGTCACGGTGTACGACGCGTGTGTCAACTCGTCAACCTAAGGTGACTAGAACTCGTTTGAAAATTCGCTGTGGCATCACTCCCAGCGTTGCCACTACGTGTTAACGTAGAGACGGGGGTCTGAAACGCGACAAGACGAGACGAAAGGAAATCATTTGTTTATCGTGTTGCGATGTCCCATTACCACAAAAGCGCACACAAAAGCACCTGCCCCTGACTCGCAATGTTATCCCAGCCCCCGTCGTTGCCACCCAACCTGAACAACGTTATCTCGTGCCTGCAACTGCTCACCGTCACCTTCCCCCCACGCACAAGCCAATCGTGAGCACCACGTGCCAAACCCAACCCCTGATCTTCACCTCTCCCTCACACGCTCCCATTATTGATTGGCCTTGATTCCCGCCTTCTCAAAAGCCAACTCAAACACCGACTTAAACTCCGGCTCCCTGCTCTTCGCCGCAGCAATATCCTCCGAATAATTCCGCCTATCCTCCCCCTCCCCTGCCCCCTCCCCAAACTCCTTCAACGACATGGAGATCCGATTCCTCTTCTTATCCGTCGACACCACGCGCACTTTCACCAGCTGCCCCACCGACAACACATCTGCCACATTCTCAACGCGCCCCGCACTCAGCTCCGAGATATGAATCAATCCCTCCGTCGGCGCACTCTCCAACGGCTCCCCGCCCTCCCCAAGCAACTGACAAAAGCCGCCGAAATCCGTCACGGACGTCACGCGCGCATCCACAAACTCCTTTGGATCAAATTTAAAGTCTGCCCATTTCTTCCCCTGCGCCTCCCTCCTTCCCCCGCCACCTCCACCTCCACCACCTCCACCACCACCCGTTCTCCTCCCTTCATTTCCCGCTGCCATCTCCTCCGCCGTCTTCATCGTCAGTGAAAAGTTTCCCTTCTCCTTATCCACGCCCAACACCCTCACCTTCAACTTATCGCCCACATTCACCACATCCGTCACCTTTTCCACATACCCCGCCGCCAGCTGCGACACATGCAACAACCCATCTGTAGGCGTTCCCATATCCCCTACAAACGCCCCATAGTCTGTGACACTCCTCACCACCCCCTCCAGCTCCATTCCTACACTCATCTGGTCTAGTAGCAGCGTCACCTCCTTCTTTGCACGCGGCACACGCCTCCGACGCGGTTTTTCCCCCGCACTCTCCCCCCCCGCCTCACTCTTCGTATCCTTCTCAATCACTTTCTGAGCCTCCGCCTCCAAAGCGTCCACCATCGCTCCATCTCCGCTGCCACCCACCTGTGGCGTCCCCGCAACGTCCGCATCGGCGGTCGCGTCGGCAGCTGCCTTGGCAACCGAGTCCGAAGCAGGGTCGGGCTCCGAGGTGGCGGGTGGGGTAGCCTGCTCACACGCGACAATGCGCGGGAGGAAGGGCGAGAGCGGGCGGGCAGGGAGCGGGGAGAGACGGAGGGCGCGGAGCGAACGGCCGGAGAGAAAGGCACGCGACGGGTGGAACGAGCGCAGGGAGAAGGCAGAGGCAGGGATAAAGGCAGGGGGAGTCATCGTGGAGGGGGGGACGTGGGGGAAGTGAGAGAGGATGCGGCGGGACGATGTGTGGGAGCGGGCGGCGACCGGCAGGAGAGAGGGACGGAGGGGATAAGGGGTATTGTGCGATGGAGAATTGAATCTCGATGAGAATGGGAAGAGGTGATAGTGTTTTCCGGGGGCGGGAGGAGGGGGGGGGGAGGATGAGAGAGGTCGGGGGATCTCCGAGAGAGGATGTGGGGTGTAAGGAGAGAGAGTGCTTACAGACGGGAAATTGAAAATGTAGAAATATGGAGACGAAGGGAAAAGAGGAGTGCGCAAGTATAATGTAGTACAGGACACGAGTCCACCAAAGTTGTTTTCACTTTTTTCATTTTAAGGTGTACTGTTTTCGATCGGGTTGAAGTACAGACAGAGTCCATGTGCATTGCGCTTTACGCCGTACAACCGAACAGAGAGAGCAGTTGCGGAGGTGCGCTGTGCTGCGGGCAGTTTTCAGCATCAATGACGATTCCGCCGTGCACGCTTATGCATCCGGAGTTGTTGCTCTTGCATTCCTTTCTCGGTACAAGTCACAAGTACAAACAAATCCAGTCCAGTCCAGCGAGAGGGGGGGACTGCCACATCCTCCCTTTCCCTCCTACCCTCTCCTCCTCCTCCCTCCAGTCTTCTCTCTCTCCAATTCCACCAAATAATACGATACAACCGCCCAAAGCCACCCCCTAACCATCTCTTGACATCTTAAAACTTACCTCCCACCCTTGCCTTCTTCGCTATTCGCTCCTCTTCCGTCTCCTCCGCCTCCCGCTTTGCCTGCCTCCCTTCCATCCCCCCTTCCCCTTCCACTTGTGCCTCCGCAACCCTGTTCACCACCACTTCCCCCACCGTCTCCCCCGGTCCTCCATCCATCACTTCCACCTCGCCCTCCTCTCCCATTCCCACTCCCACTCCCTCTACCACCTCCACCTCTCCCTCCACCTCCGCCTCTTCCGCAACCTCTCCCTCTACCTCTCCCTCCACCTCTACGTCCGCCTCTCCCTCCACCTCTACGTCTGCCTCTACGTCTGCCTCTACGTCTGCCTCTACGTCTGCCTCTACGTCCGCCTCTCCGTCCACTTCTCCACCCGCTTCTCCATTCGCTTCTCCGTCCGCTTCTCCGTCCGCCTCTCTGTCTGCCTCTCTGTCCGCTTCTCCGTCTGCCTCTCTGTCCGCTTCTCCGTCTGCCTCTCCGTCTGCCTCTCTGTCCGCTTCTCCGTCCGCCTCTCTGTCCGCCTCTCTGTCTGCCTCGGCCTCTGCCTCGGCCTCCATCATCCCCTCTTCTCCACCCTGCTCCCCTCGTATCCCCTCAATACGCCCCTCCCCCTCCAACCTCCCCGCCTCCATACCCGTCTCCATACCCGTCTCACCATGTCCGCCTTGTTCCCCTCCTCCCCTTTCTACTCGCTCTACTCTCTCGACCCTCTCTACTCCCCTCTGCTCCTCTCTCCCTCCCTCTTGCATCTGTGCCGCCGCCTGTGCCGCCGCCTGCGTTACTATTACCCTTGCCGATTCCCCCGCCTCCCCCCGATTCCCCACCAGCCGTGCCAGCATGCCCTCCATGCGCCCAATCGCCTGCGCCTGCCCCTCCACCACGGCGCGCAACTCCGCCAGCATACCCACCACAGACGCCGTCACCCTCTCCCTCCGACTCATCCCCCTTCCCCCTCCTCCTCCGCCTCCGCCTCCTGCTCCTACTCCTGCTCCTACTCCTACTCCTACTCCCACCCCCCCCCACGTCAATGGTGCCACCGTCCCCACAGCTGCCACCACATCCGCTCCTTGTGCCCCTTCCGCCGTCATCTCCGCCCCTAGTCCATGTGGCGTCGCCGTCATCATTGCCGCCGTCGTTGTCGTCGCCGCCGTCGCCGCCGTCGGTACTGGTAAACGTACCCGATGCGGCGACGCATGCACCACATCGTCCAGCCGCAGCGCCGCGGTGGACGGCGGTAACGGCGTCAGCGGCAGCGGCGGCGGAAGCGGCGCGATATGTGACGGAAGGGCAATCGGTTGGTCGTCAAGCACAGCCTCCACCTCCTTGAAGAAGGGGCAGATGCGCGGGTCTGCAGCAGGCGGTTTCAGCGAGTCGCGCGAGTCCTTGTAGGCAGCAATGATGTTTTTCCAGCGCACAGCACACTGCGAGGCAGTGCGATCGTGTTGAAAGTGCTGGCGCAGCTTGTCGGAGAGCTCGACCCAGAGGGTGCGGTTGCGCTTCATGGTGGCAAACTTGGGCTTCATTTGCGAGCGGAGCGAGATGAGGGCGCGCGTCTCGGGCATGGACCACGGCTTGCGGTCCGTGGTCATCACGTACATGTCGCACGCGCAGCGCGCGCGCGCGGAAGTGGGGGGTAGGGCGAGGGAGAGAGAGAGGGAGAAGGAGAATGGAGAAAGAGACGAACGGAAGAGCATTTCCGGACTGGTTGATACCCTGTTAAGATATTTTGGTTTCACCGCTGATTTTAACGCCACTTAAAGCCTTTTTTGCTAGCACAGTAATATTTCACTTTATTAACCTAATCACTATTGTTGAATAAAGTATATATATGTGCCCGAAGATGGATATCCAGTCTTA